>JAIOTZ010001047.1:0-40234 GCA_023374045.1 Limonium bicolor
CACCATCTTAACACACATCATACACCAAAACTACACTACATCACAACATAGTGCATAAACTTAAATTGCTTGGCACTTAGGCCCTTGACAATGACATAGCTTAACCACTGAATTTCCACATATATTAGCCTTTGACCTGCAAATACACACAAGGCTCCCATTGAAATATAAATGCTCTTGTAATTCACCTTTGAATCATCTAACTATCTCATTTCCCATTTGCTCTTTAATCACAAGTTCTCAAATATAGTCATTGTTTCTCCTAGGTTATATATAGCCCTTTCTAATGTAAACTCTAAGCTAAACTTATCACCTATCTCAATTGAAATACCCCCAAATCTAAATAATATTATTAATCATTATTTATTGGAATATAATCCAAATATAAACCATTTCACGTACGCATGCAAACCCATGCATGAAAACGTTACGTAAAAACAGTCGTTTCACCATAAACGCTAAAACGCCTTAGAAGCATATGGTCAAACATGACCTTGTATGACCCTCTAATATTCAAACTAAATGGTCATACAATTATTATATAATATACAAATATATTCCCTAAGCTATATTCAGTCAAATACGCAAAATGCTCGGGAGTGCTCACACCCGCTCCTTAAAGCACGAAAAGTCCGGAGGAGTGCCGAGGTGGCACGAACTCCTATAAAATTAATTCCTAGAGTTCCTAACATCATTATTTATCATTCTAAAGAGAACCCACGAAGTGGTTTCTCAAAATTCAGCAAAAACCAAAGGAGGATTTCTTAGCGCTCCTTTTTGGCCCGGGAGTGTCCCGATGGCCCGTAAATTATGTCACGGGTTGATATAACCCCATATAACTCAATGTAACATCTTAGTATATGTTTATTTACTATAATAAGTGTTTACAAACACTTGGAACTCATAAGAACAATTGGTTTCCCAAAATTTCCTTAGAGCACAAAAACACACCTTCGGGTGTCACGAAAATGCGTTTTACGCAATTACCTTGTAGTTTTTGACATGCCACGAATTGGTAATCTTAAAAAGGGTTAAAATGACCTTCTAAATCAGTTGGTGTGACTAGTCAACAAGGCTCTCTATAGGGGCCGATTTTAAGGGCAAAAACTAGTATAAAATTTGCTTTAAAAATTTATAAAAGGCTTAAAACATGATGACTCATCATCCCATGTGTTACATTACTTAATGCCAAAGTATGTAGGTCTCATTTGACCATGTGGCTGTCGAAATTATGAAGAGAAATAAGGCCATGTGAGTTAGGAAGAAGACAAAATGTAAAAAGGCAAAAGTGGATCTAGATTCCACCTTTTTCATTTCTTAAAATTCAAGAGACCTTCCAAGCTTCTTCCTTGGCTCTTCATCAACGAATTGAGACCCCTCTTTTAGCCTTGAAATCGTGCACCATAATGAGGAAGAAGACAAGGCTTTAACTTAGTAAAATCAAAAGTACAACTTACCTAAATTTCCTTGTCTTCTAGCTCACAATTATTTCCTTTCCAACTCTTGCCTTGTCACACCTCACATGTCCTCTATTATGTCCGATTTTTAAGCTGGAAAGGAGGCATTTATTGAGCCAATCAACCATGAAATAAACTAAGGAAAAGTATAGTCATTTGACATTAAAAATTGACAAAACAAAATCAATTCCAAATGCTTCTTTCATTTACGTAAGTTAGCTTCATTTCCCTCCTTGCACAATTCTTGCACGGTTTGGTAAGCTCCTCCTCTCTCTTCTAGCTTCATCTTCTTCCTTTGAAGCTCTTAAGTCCATTAATGGAGTTTTAACTTCTATCTTCATCTTTAAGGTAAATTCCTTGCATTTCTTGGCAAGTCTTGAAGCAAAACTCTTCCTAGCATAACAAGGTGTGTTCGGCTTCACTTAGTTCTCCAAGGAGATTGTCCAAACCAACATTAAACCAAGGAGCATCTCAAGGTTATCTTAAGGTAGTTTTAATGCTTGAAAATCCTTAAAGCACATTTTTATGTGTAACCAAGTTCTACTTCTTCTAAGGTTCTTTCCTTCTTCATTTTCATGAAGGAAACCTTGTTCTTCATCTACCTTAGGAGTGCCGAATTCATAAGGAGAAAAGTCTAAGGTAAACTCTTGTAAAAATACTTACAAATCTACTTAAGATCTTTATTCAAGATCTAACTCCTAAAACTCCTTCACCACTTGCATATAACCGAAGTGGAGCATCTATATTACCTTGGAGAAAGCTTGGAGATTCAAGAAGAAGTTCAAGCACTTAACCACCTTGTTAAGAAGTAAGTTTACTATATAAATCTTTATATTATAAGCTTTGTTAAGCTTCTAAAAATTGTACAAAAATTATGTACACCTCCTAGGTTTATTAATACCGAAATTATATGGTTTTATATGCCAAAATATAAACTATAACATATATAGAAAATATTTACCTTAAGACACATTTTTGTGTCACAAAATTCATTTATGTTACAAATAAATTTAGGCCGAAAAGTCTTAGGCAAAAATGCTTTATTTTGAGCTTAGAATTTATATAAGACATTACAATAATTTATACATGAGTTATATGACTCCTATGAATTTATTTATAATTACTTAGACATATAAATCCACTTTTATATAACATAAGGTCTCATTTAAATTATGGCCGAATGTTCTACTTGATAAATAAGTTTTAATGAGCTACTTAGGTATATAAATTTATATCATAAAGTTTGGTGAGTTAAAAATATTCTTTTAGTGTCTAAATGACTAATTAATTAAGTTATGTGGATTAAATGTAATTTTTACAAAGTTTAGTGTACTTATATTAAAAACCGAGAGCTAAAGGGCTGTTTGGTGTAATTATAATATAATATAAGGTTAGGAATTAAGTTTAAGAATTTTAGATAATTTAAACAAGCTTTGAAATAACTTTTTATAAAGTTTTGGGCTATTATGTAATTTATAAAAGTTGTTATGAAAGTTTATAATTTATTAGTGGGCGAATTCATAATTAAGAGAATTATTAGGTTCACTTTCGAAATTTTAAGGGATTAAATATTTAGACTATAGTTTATAAGTTATTAAGTAACTAATAGAAAGTTTTGGGGTGAAAATGTAATTAATGGAAAGTTCAAGACCAAAGCCGAATTCTTTGGGGTTAGTTTGGTAATTTAGGAATTTATAAATATATATTCGGCATTTATGGAGAATTAAAATTAAAACTATAGTTTACATGACATTGTGAAAAAGTTATAAATTTTGTGGTTAGATTGTAATTATAAGAAATAAATTATTAAAGCCGAGAATTTAAGGGGCTAAGTTGTAATTTTGAGAGTTATAATATTTAAAAGCTATATACCAAAATATTAGGGATGGCTTTGCAATTTAGCTAAATGAAGTTAAAACTCTATAATATAAAGAGATTAGAATTTAAGAGTAAAGTTTATGAATTAATGTGGTTGTTTTGTAAATAACCGAAATACAAGTTTAAGAATTTAGATTTAAATAAATATAGGTCCTATATGGATATTTGGAGGATTTAGAAGAAAGAATTTTGATTAAAGGAATTATGGAATTGGAACTATGGCTTACATGGTTATAAGGAATTAAAAGATAAACAATAAATATTATTTATGGTTAAAAGGAGAATAATAAAACTATAAGAATTTTATGTCTATGTATGACATATAAATATAGTTAAGAGATTATAAGTTGTTATGTCACCTAGACAAATAAAATAAACAACAAATGCAATAAACACATATATGTGCATTAAAGGATTTATAAATAAATCAAAAGGGATAACAAATAAGTTATACATTAAATCATGAGGTGATTAAAAGAAATAAACCTCACATGAAATAACAATATGAAATTTGTTAAAAGATCCAATAGAATTATTATATAAGGGTAACATAAATTAACCCTCTCAGTTAATCCTATTCTAGGACTTTGTTTGA
Source organism: Limonium bicolor (assembly GCA_023374045.1). Lineage (NCBI taxonomy): Eukaryota > Viridiplantae > Streptophyta > Magnoliopsida > Caryophyllales > Plumbaginaceae > Limonium > Limonium bicolor. The sequence goes on from JAIOTZ010001047.1 coordinate 3,931, forward strand.
CCAGACGTTGACCGGGAATTTACAAGTACAGTCTACGGTGAACGGTATGGGATTCTTGCAACCTGTTTTCTAACGGATTACACCGGCTTGTGTGCTATCTGTTGTTTGAAATAACGACCAAGATAATTAATGTAAACTGTTGTTTTACTCTTGCACACTGTGGTATTATTTTATGTGCGTGAATGTTGCTGACTACATCGTGTATGTCCCACGCATACAAACACTACTATACCAGTGGATTAAATACCTGCGTTTCAGTATACCGAGGACTTGTACTCAAGTCTCTCACTAACTTCAGTTTATAACAAACGTCATTATCCTAAACGTGATAATTGACAATACACATTGTGTTCTTGTTTAACGTCTTTATATGACACTTAACAATTATACTACGAGATTGAGGAGCCCAGTTGGATCTGGCCATGCATGCTACGGGAGTTGTACCTGTCTCAGGTCGTCTCCTACTACGTCGCGACGGAACATTCAGTTGGGAGGAAGACTTTATTCCTTCCGGGATTCAAATGCCCTTCAGTTCGAGGAAGACTTTATTCCTCTAGTGGGTTCTTATTTCCCACGCCATTCAGTTCAGGGTTTAACTACGTTATCTCCTGGGGTTTTTATACCCAACCTTTCTTTATAACGAGGTCACTATACCTCCACTATTTCAGATATTCAGTTATAACGGTCAGTCCCATTGTGTGGACCGACTATCAGTAAAGAATTTCAGTTCAGCTAACTCGACCTTCTGTGTCTTGTTCTATGTGACATTATTGTCCTTGTATGGATACTTGTTATTATCAGACTATGCTTGTTTACAGCTTTATAAAAATGAACTGCATGTGTTCGACAAAGTAGTTGGTGTGGCCCGGTAGACGATGGGCTGCACGTTTTCCATACCAGCATTGTTTGCTGAGCCCCTTTGGGGGCACCCCCATTTTTCAGGTACCTGAAGTTAAGAAGATTACCACACAGTGTAGGTGGGGTAGATTCAAGCTATGGGAGTCTTCTTCTAGACATTTATTTTACTTAAGTATTTTACATTAGAGTTTGATTCCTAGTATCTCGGGTTGTATCTGTATTCCAGACCGTGACATTTGAGGATTGTATTTGGACTTAGCCTTGTTGGTCACAAGGGTGGCCAACGGCATTGTAATACCGCCCGGTTGTTGTATTTATTTCCGCTGCAGTTGTATTTTATTTGGGAGTGATCGCCGTTCAGTTTATTGGATTTCGGGTTGGGGTATTACAAAATCCCCATCCCTTAATGCATTAAAACACCTTAAGGTAAGACATTTACCTTGTTCTTTTTCAAGCTTCACAAATTTTCTTCCTTAGGTTTTCCCTTGATCAATCTCGGTCACCAACCAAGTTCTCCTTGCCAATGTTCTAACCAATTTCCAATGATTCTAATGAGTGCTATACAATGCACTAACCTTTAGGAACAAACCCTAGGTCAAAAATGTGTTTTAAGGTATGGAATTGAATGTTTTACCTTGGATTCTCAAGACAAGCTTGGATATGAATCAAGAAGGACCTCCTATATCCCTTGGAGAATAGAAAAAAAGCTAGAACAAGGCATAAAAATGGAGTCACATGAGTACAAATTTTCGGACAAGGGAAGAAATGGTAGAAACCTATATTTTCTTACATATTCTTTACCTTAAGAGAATGGAGAAGCCAATGAACTCCTCAAACTTATATTTCCTCCTCTAATGGCGGTTTGGCTTGGCACCAAAACGAAGCTCTTGAAGTTTTGGAAAGATAGAAAGAAGGAGCTTGAGCTAACTAAGAAGAATATGTATTTTGTTTTGGTTTTGGAGCTAAAATGAGTGAGATATGGTCAAAGCAAGATGGAGCTAGCATGGGGGCTGCTCTTTACATGAATGGAGAAGGAAGAGAGCAAGAGAAACCGGTGGAGAAGATGAAGAATGGAGAAAGGAGGAGTGAGGTAAGTAAATAAGGGATATTTATGTTAAAAGTAAATAGTGAATTTACTTACTTTTGCTTTCTTCTTTACTTAACTAGATAAGTGTGGTGAGTCACACTTAAAAACCGGCCCCCTTGGTCAAATGAGGTAAATTGTGGTCTTTGTTGACCATTTAGTTGACTTACTTTGACTAATGTCTTAAACTAGCACTATTTGGTTACTATTCACTAAACAAGGCACATAATTGTGAAATTTTTGATTTCCCATTGATTTAGACTTCTTAATGTGATACTAAGTAGTACACAAGTTCATTAAAGAGTAATGATGGACATTTAGCCACCCAAAACCCATTTACAAGACAATTTTTCAAAAATGTGCTTTAAGACTCCTTAAAGCACATTTTGTGTTTTAACTTGTTTTCAAGCTTGGTTTTCTTTGGTAATTGATTTAACATGACCATTAGGATATTACTAAGGTCTAAGAATGATATTTGGTACTCACCCAAGTTACTCCAAGCTTAGAGCACATTTTTGCTTAAACAACTCTTATAGTGTTTCCTTGTGTTTTCTTTGATTAAAATTGTTTCCTAACATTTCTAAGGCATTATTTAGCCCTCTTATATCTTAGTTTATCAACTAAACACCATATCTAGGTTTGGGGTATTTCATATGTAAAAGAGTATTTTCGATTGCTATACATGCTAAGACATGTTGTGTGGTATGTGTAATAAACATTATCCAGACCTATGAGTCTGAAGGTTGTTATGTTATCCAGACCTTTGAGTCTGATGGTTCTCATATTATCCAGACCGTTGAGTCTAAAAGTTATATCAGGTGTATGTTGATATATAAGATTTGTAGTTGATATGTGAAATTATGTTGTGAAAGTAATCCCTGTATTCTAATTAAGCAATGCATGGGAACTTTGGAACTTTGAGGACAAAGTTCTTTTAAGGGGGAGATTGAAATACCCCCAACTAAAAAGAGAAAACGTAAAAATTGTGTAATTATGATATTCTAAGGCTAATTAAGTCCTTAAGAACATTTGGTTTAGAAAATAAAACCAAAGAAAAAGAGAAAACACGTAAAATTGTAAAACGTAAAAATGTGCATTATGTAACCATGAGGCCGGTGTATAACCTCGACTAGGATCATAGATGGATTCCTAAGGCCTAATTAGGCCTAAATAACATGTGGGAACAAATCCCGAAGAAAAAGGATCCATATAGTGGACTAAAACGCAATCGAAGTCCTAAAACACGTTTTTCGAGAAAACTCAAAAACGTGACTTTAAGTGGTCAAACGGACCTGTAAAAATTATAGTTGACTATATAACTATAATTAAACATTAATGGGAGTTTAAGAACCATTAAAATTAAAGAAACAACAAAAATCCAGAAAACGGGCCGATTAGTGAATAGTGCCCAAACCGGGAATTTAACCAGTGTCTTGCGAAAAGAGAAAACGCCCCTCCCTCACTAATGATGTGGGGCTGGTTTTTAATTGTGGTTTCAGCCCCCTCTCTATTAATTAACTAGCTAATTATTTAGTAAAGGAGGGGAGAAATAAAGAAAAGAAAGAAAAGTACAAAAGATACTTTTCTCCCCCTCTCTCCTCACTTTTCTCCTCTCTCTCTTTCCTTTTCTCCTTCCCCACCGTATGCTCTCTTCTTCTTCTCCATTTCCTAGCGATTTTACAGACTCCCATGGCTGCTCTTCTCCCTCACTTCCCCTTGCTTGCCCAAGCTTCATCTATGCTCCAAATAAAAACTAACCACATATTATTACTCCCCTCATCTTGGAGATCATTTCCCTCTTTTCAAAATCTCAAAACCATGAAGTTGACTTCCATGGGTTTGCCCATTTGAGGGGAAAATTCTATTTCAAGGAGCTAGGTTGTCTCCCCTTTCATCCAAGGTAAGAAAAACTCAAGAAAAACTCATATTTCTCTCCATCTTGGACCAGCCGATTTTGGCCTTGTTTTGATGCCTTGCTTCCTTTCTTGTTGAGCCATTGTTCAAGCTTTTAAAAGGTGGTTAGATCTCCCTTGTTGACTCATGATGAGAAGCCCACCCTAGGGTTACAAGGTAATCCCTTAATTTGTGCCTTAAGCACCTTTCCTTGTGAGCTTAATTAATGTGTCTAAGTGATTTTACTTAGCCCATTCCCTTATTGAATATTGGTCTAGAGCTCTTGGCAATTTCATTGTCTTGGCTGATTTTCAAGCAAAGAGAAAGGAGGAAGAGAATTGGGGAAGGAAAGAAATGAAGATTTAAGGTAAATAACCTACCTTAATGTACACTCTCATTGCTTTTAGAATTTGGGATGGGTAATTAAATGGATGAACTATAATTGATTTGAATGTGTTTTGTTTGGAAGAGAGAAATGTTAGTTATGTTTATGCATTGTGAAGTAATGCTTGATTTAAGAGCCTTGGAGCCAAGTAATGTAATATTGTATATTGTGTGTGATTGATGAGATTGTGTGCTGATTAGAACCCACTAAGGGTTTGGCTAGTGTAAATTGTGAATGTTTTGGAATTAGGTGAAGAAGACAATAAATTTGGATAAGTTAGTGTAGTAACGGAGTTATGGCGAAATTTCCGTAGAAACCTATAGAATTTAGGTGAATTGGTGAGTTATTATGACCTAGGGTTAACTAGGAGTTGTTAGGAATTGATTTGGTTGGTAAATCACATTGAGGTGTTGGTTGAAGAATGGAATGAGTTAGGCAAAAATCTGTAGCAAGGATGATGTTTGAGAGTTTTGGTTTTGCTAAAAATGGACTAAGATGTAAGACCTCGAACTAGTGAGTGAACTTGGGTATTAGAAGTGCAATTGCTTAAGAATGATTTGTAATGGTCAAATTGGTTGATAATGAGGTAAGGGTGTCAAGGAAATGTTGTAATGCACTTGTGTGCAAAAGTGTGAAAATGGGAGTAGAAACTTGTGGAATTAAACTAGAATTGAGTGATAGTTTGATCAATGATTTAAGGAGGTTTAGGGCATGTTTAGGGTGTTATAACATGTTTAGAAACTTGTGGAATGATTAGGGAAAGATTGGATGTGAATTGAGGTAGGATTAGAGTTCAAAAACTGTCAATTTAAGCACCTACAAACTTGGTTCGGGTTTGTAAATAGGTACACAAACCCGAACCACCCTTAAAACTAGGCAGAATGTTGTCCCAGCATGTGGTCCGGTTTATAACTCGGTACACATACCCGGACCAATGCAAAATCAAGGCAGATTGTAAATTCTGGGATTGGTCCGGGTTTATAACCCCGGACACAAACCCGGACCAGTGCAAAAATGTAACAGAAAGTGTTTTAATGATGGGGAATTGGTTGGGGATGGTTTTAGATGATTATTAGGCCTTGTTTGGTGACTTGTAAAGGCCATTAGGAGTATAACCAAGTGTTAGTGAATGAGGAAGTTGTGAACTTAGGAACACTTGAGCAAAACTAAGATTAACGGGATAACGGGGTTAAGTACGGGAGCAATAATAGTTTACATACCATATAATCTTAATGTTAATATAACCATTGAAATGTTATTAGTGAATCAAGTGTGAACCGAGGAACGTAGGGTGACACGGTACAGTAACCCATGGTGTAAGGTATGGTTTTCTTGCAACCTGTGTCCTATCGGGTTACACCGGCCTATATGCCAACCTGTGTTTCTGTATGTTTGCCACCTTGTAAGATAAAGCATGAAATGAGTTTACAGTAATTCAATTATGTGGCGTATTTGTTCCGATACCGTTTAACCTCGGATATGTGTTAAACCGTAGCTAACCGACTCTATGATCACATAAGAGATCGGTATTTGGATTTAAATGTCCCAACCTACGGGAACGTTCTAACTACGGCTATCCGTTAGTTAGTTGTATAATGTGGTTGTGTGTGATGTGTGTTTGCCCCTTCGAGCATGTCGTTATGTAACGATTGTTGCTGTGTTCATGTATGTCGGATGGTATCTTACCTCCCCTTTGTGTCTAACAAACTTGACTAATTATGATGTAACTTGTTGTGATAAGCCCCATGGAGGGAGCTTCTAACTAGTGTATAACTTGGGGGGGGTGAGGAATCCGGGAGTCCCGGTCGCGCGCTTGTGTTTGGGAGTTGATATCTACATCTGATTCAACTCCCTCTCTGTTCGGTTGTTTTCCTTCTTGGAATTCAATCTCCCACGAGCCAATAGCTGGCTCTCCTACCCTGATTATTGTTCGGGGCTAGAGGGATTTGTGTACGGTGTGCTCGGGTCTATATTATGACCACACATCTAAGTAAAGTTATTGTGTACGGTGTGATCAGGTCTATATTATATCCGACACATCTAAGTAAAGTAATTGTGTACGATGTGTTCAGATCTATATTATATCCGACACATCTTAAGTGAAGTAAACGTTCTCTAAGAAGAACAGTAAGTTACTACGTAACGAGCTCAACATGAGAATGAAGATATTCTCTAGGCTCTAATAAGTTGGCTAACTCTCATTTCGGTCCGTGTCCTCACGTGACTCATTCCTGAGTTATGTTGTGTGTATGTTAATGTGTGACATATGTTGTTATGTTTGAGTACATTGATCACTAATATCAACCCCACGTTATTATACAAAGTAATTATATAAACCCGAGTAAATGGGTAAGTGTCGTCTAATAAGAAATTAGCTCCATTAAGGTAGAAACCCTTAAGGGTCAAGGAACATAATAATGTGATCGAACAAGTGTTGATGTGTTAACCTTATTGTTTGTAACCTATTGATTGGATAAGTGTTAAATATAAGCATGATGTGTGTTTATAGTTTTTCATGAATGATTTAAATATAATCAACCGCATGCTCAGACGACAAATAGTTGTGCGTGGCCCGGTAGTATGCGGGCTGCACGATCACCATACCAGCAAAGGGGGGTGCTGAGCCCCTTTGGGGCCACCCATTTCATTTCAGGTTCAATGGAGCTGGTAGCCATTCGAGAGTAGGACGGGGTGACTATTTATGCATGGGTAGTTATTTAATTTGTTTATGTATTTGTAAGTATAGTAAGACCGAAACTGTCATCGGCAATAAAATGTATTAGACTCGGTACAGTATGTAATGTAAATGTGTTGACTCAGTTTTGTTATGAAGTAGAATTGTATTGTATAATGCTCGGAGTCCTGTCCATCAGACCGGTACACAATGTATGTATTAGCCTTGTTAGCCACGTGGGTGGCTAACGGTGTGTAACACCCAATGATTAAGTTATGTGTTGTGTGTGTGTGTTGTATTACCGTTGCGATCAGTCATTAAGTACATTGTTTAGGTTGGGTGTTCACCTCCGGGGACTTTCCCAAGCCAACCGAAGTCTAATCCAAAAGAGCAGCTCAATGTCGTCTTTGTAAGAGAGATTGAGGAAGGGGAGATAGAGGTGGTTAGATCGGTTGAGATTTCTGACCTTACCCTTACCTCCAAGAGTGGGCAATAGCTATTGAAGCATCCAAAGAAAAAATATCTCAACTAGAAACCTCGGCCACAATATGTGAACATCTCATTTAAACTGAGAGGGCTTTCCTTGAGACACTTTTAGCCGGTTATGAGAATGAAAAGACGAAGTTGGAAGAGGAAGATGAAGTGGCCAAGGCAATCACCTTAAGAAGTGGTAGAAAAACACAAGATGTTCAAGTCCCACATAAGTCAAGCAACTCCATAGAGGGTGATGAAGAAAGTTGAGGTTCCAAAGGAGGGAAATTCTCAAGACATTCCCACAACCCCCTCTACTAAAAAACCCTCTCCTTATGAGCCACCCTTACCTTTCCCCAACCGACTCAAGAAACAGAAACTTGATGCTGAGTATGGGAAGTTTTTGGCGGTGTTGAAGCAATTAAATGTCAACATTCCATTGGTATACCTAATTGCCAAGATGCCAAACTACGGTAAATTCCTCAAGCATCTCATCTCCAACAAATCAATGTTGACTGAAGTCATAACCACCCAGCTCAATGAGGCTTTCTCTGCTATTCTTAAACAGCCATTGCCTTCGAAATGCAGCGATCCAAGCAGCTTCACTATCCCAATCATGATTGGTAGCACCTCCTTTCAATACTCATTATGTGATCTAGGTGCCTCCATCAACTTGATCCCTCTTTCCACCTTCAAGAGGCTGGGAATTGGTGAAATGAAGAAGACTAAGATGGTCCTCCAGCTTACGGATGGGTCGACGGCGTACCCAAGTGGAGTGGTAGAAGATGTTATCATCAAAGTGGAGCACTTATACTTCCCATACGATAATGTCATTTTAGACATTGAAGAAAACTCCACTACACCCCTCATCCTTGGTCGACCTTTCCTTGCCACCGCTGATGCTCAAATTACCATTGCTAGAAGGACCATCACCTTACAAGCCTTGATGAGAAATTAGTCTTCACAGCTGGAGATCTCCAAATAGCAAAACGGCTACAATCAAGGTTGTAGAGAAGGAGGCCCAGACACACTCATCTTCTTCTCTTTTTTTCATCACCCTACCCGAAGGAGTGACCATTAAAGATGAACCACCATTAAAGCAGGACGTGAAAGGAAAAGTTAAACATGCATCAAGGTGGAAACCCAAAAACGTCTTCGATTCATGCTTCGGGTTTCCTCCTCACAACCACCCTCCATGTTCCATCTAAACCTCACTACGGTCTAGCCAAAGACCTTAAAAAGACGGGCAGCTTTCCAGGAGGCAACCCGGATTCCTTTCTCTTTTTCCTTGCATCATTTTAGTAGTTTAGTTTTGGTTATTTGCTATGGTTGTCTTGTGCCCTTATTGTTGTGTATTTTTGGCTGTTTTGAGTGTTTGTCCTGCTAGTAGATAATAATTAGTGTTTTAGCAAGAAAGTGTTCATTTTGGAGAGAAGTTAGTCCGACCGACCCATAGGACTGACCCAGGTGGGTTGGTCGGAGCTGAATCAAAGTAGAGGAGGAATTTTCCGAGCACACTGGTTTTGACCGACCCACTGGACCGACCTCGGGTGGGTCGGTCCGGTCAAAATTTTTGAAAAAAAAGAAGAGACGGTCGCGTTTTACCAACTTTGCTGCCATTTAAAAAATATTTTTATGTATTAATTGGTCGACATGTATTTGTGTGTACCTTGGGGACCAGGCGATATCCTTCATAGAACATGGGTTTGTTTTGTTTCTTCTCTTCCCTGTTCCTTTGCTTGTGTGGCGTGTAGAGAGGCCCTACTCTCTTCAGTCTTCGTAAAGGCATGCATAACAATTACCATTACCAGTTCCTCTTTTAAAACTATACCTACTGTTTTCTTTTCCCTTTTCTTTCATTAGTTCTGAATTTTCCTATTGAGATGATGAGGACAAGGAACTTTATGCATCAATCATTTAAAGGTCCCTACTCACGGTGTGGGGAGGAGTTGTTTCTGTTTTGGATGTGCTTTAGAAATACTTCTTGTTCTTCCCTCTTTACAAAATTAGTCCTGCTCCTACTATTATTACTCTCACCAGTTGAAACAATATTTATTTAAAACTCTATACTTTAGTTGATTATTTAATCTTCTGCTGTTCAGCTGCCTAATTTTTTCAGCACATTCCGTTGTTATGCTTGAATTGCAACAATGGTATACTTGAACTTATGCAGAGATAAATCTATGGAAACCCTCTTGTAAACATCTCTCAAACACGCTGAATATTTCTTCAAAGCATTTGTAGAAGCGTGAGCTTTCTTTCTTCTTTTACATTCCACTTTTTTGTTTGTGCTTGTTCTGTTTTTTATTTTGCAATCTTGGAATGACAATTGGCGGTTGGAACAAGTAGAGATGAATTTTTGTGGAAAATACTTTCTCTTTTCCAGGTATAAGCGGGCTGAAGACTGCGTAAACGATGATGATGACAAGATTGCCATTTCTGCGCCGAGGAAGAGTGTACAGAGGAATTGAAAAGGCACAATTCTTTTGTTCAGGTTTGCTTTGTACATTTTCTTCCTTCTTGATAGTGATTTTGAAATTGAATTGATTTCTTGGAGTTTTTTGCGATTTGATATGTACAACTATATACACTAACAACACACACACATATATATATATTTATGAGTATACAGATCTATATATATATAGCATCGTGGATTGTTGACTACACTATCTATCTTCTCCTTTTTTGGGTTCAAACAACTAAATTAGATTGGTTTATTTTCCTCGTAATTCTCATCCTTAAAAGTTTCTTCTTCGCATATATCAACACTTGAAACCCTATTTATATATAGAGTCTCCAAAATAACTTTCTACATTGGCAATAAGACGTGAAACTCCATACCCAGTCTCACCATTAATTTGGGTGAGTGTTGTTTGTACTATTATGATTATTTTTCAGACAATGAAGACCTGTAGAGGACAACTATAACTATGACATTTCTCCTCTCCCTAGACTGTCGATTATGATTATCCGTTAGGCTAAAATCTTCAATATTATTCGCAGTTGTTATCTACTTGGTTGTAAGTAGTCCGTCCAACAAGTTTTCCCCAGCAATGAGAATGTTTTACGCTTCAATTTTCTCTTTGTTTATGAATTAAGTGAAGGCATGATCGAGTTTAACCTTGCATAATCATTTAGTCCGCTTTCTAACTCTGAAAAAAAAATTAGAAGCCTCTATCGCTTCAGGGGAAGCTGCTACTATACATATGAGTGCTTTAAAATTCAATTTACGATTTCGTTTTTATATTTCTGTTTTACTTGTCTTATTATAACTTGTTCTTACTTCTTAACCTTTTAATTGTTTTTATTTACCCCGAAAATGACACGTTTGCTACTTCCTTTTACATTATTTAGCCTCAGATTTTTGGTCATACATAATTTTTCTATCTCAGTAATCTGCGCTACACTTCATTCTCTCTTTTTTTTGTGCTGCTCTTCATTCTCTTTCATACTGCTGGCTACAAGGAACATATGTAATCTGCGTTGCACTTCATTCTCTTATTTTTTCACCTTTGTAGAGATTAAAATATGTGGAACTGTGTTGCCTCTGCGACGGAGATATCTTGGAGCTTTTACTACAGAGATAAATCTGTGGAACATCGATGCTCTTCTTCTGGAACCGGTAATATACATCAACTTATCTTCTTCTCTCTTGCAATAAGGAACATACACTCTACGCGATGCTCTTCATTCTCTTCTTCTGTTTGCACATCTAAACAACATAATGCTCGTTTCAGCCTCTATTTTACTACCAATAATGTCAAATCTTAGGCAATTTCTATACATGGTTCTGCACTATTCAAATGTCCATAAACATGGGCAGTACATGGACTATTTTTTATGATTAAGACTTAGTTGTTTTACACTTCTACGCAGTGTGATATATTACATGTTATTATCCGCTTTTTTCTTACCACTAGTTTTTGCTCTTTTTAAACAGTTTTAAAAATAGGATTGATAAGTGTCCAAATGAGCATGATTTATAGGTGTATTTCATATATAATATTAACACTTTTCTTGCTCATTTCTCCACTTCGGTTAGTTTTCCTCTAGTTTATGTTTTATTATTATCTCACTAATTTATTGGTTTAACATGAGGAAAACCAAGCTGGGACTAAAGTAGATAAAGAGACGAACACATAGACGCAAACGGCTCAGAAAACGGAGCCCAAACGAAGAATCTAGAGCCGGTCAAAGTTGGAAGGAATAAGTCACGACAACAGGTTGCAACCGACGTCGAGATAACTGGCGGACAGGGCAACCGCCCCATAACTGCGGACACCACAGGGCAACCGCCTGGCGGACACCACAGGGGCAAACCGCCTGGGGACACCACAGGGGAACCGCCCATAACTGGCGACACAACAGGAGAGAACCGCCCATAGCTGGCGGTAGTGGAGGCGGACGGCAAGGGGAGACCGCCACTTATTAGGCGGTCAAGGAGGCGGTTGTGAAGCCGCCCCGGATTTCTTCTGCGCCCGTCGTCTCTGCAACTTGCCTCCCGACTGTCTGCAACTCGTCCACTGCCAATCTATCTACTCCCTCCGCCTACCTTAATTCCACGCCTGTGTTCAGCTGTTGTCCCCTGCAATAAATGAGCAATCAGTGCAACTCTTCCACCGCCTCAAATCAATTGCTCACGCGTCTGTTATCTCCTTTGCTGCTTCTTCCTTTTTCTATATAAAACCCCGAGCTTCACCCAATATCCATTCACCAATTCACCAATCCATCCACGACCCAACTTCACCACTTCACACATTCATCCCATTTCTCTCTCCCGTATTCTCCATTTTATTTATTTTACATTCCACAAATTCACCTCTAGCCCTACGTACACAAAATAGCAGAGTGAGACGGAGTGATTACGGATGATTTCTATTACTCTCGTCTCTATCTATCTATTTAATATGTTAGGCTAGTTTACGTTTACTCTGGGAATAGTTATTATGTATCTGTATTAATTATGCAATATTTCTACTGGTTTATTTATATACAGTTTGTTACGTTTTAAAAGTCATCTCGCCTTTTTAATAGATCTCGCGAATTTATTAAATTGCTCTACTAAGTCTATTTGATCAGACCAGGTGATAAATAGACAAGTTAATTAAGGCGTAAAACTGGAGGAAACTTGTTATGATTTAATAAGTTAGTATTCAGTTGCAAATGTAATTCCTCAATACTCCTCTGCCGTTCGCAGGCTTTTGCTTGAACCTTGATTAGAACCTTGCATTACAGGTGAACGAGTTCTTATGAGGCTATGACTTAGTCCTTAAGATAATTACAGGGACCTTGCCAAATTATTAAACCAGTAGAGATAGCTTAATTATGCAGATTATATTAACCTGACCCAGAGTTCCATTTTATTTATCTGTCAACTTAGTTTATTTTATTCTTTCTTTTTATTTATTTTACAAGTCAATTAATCCTACCCCCCTTTTGTGACACGCTTAGGTACTATAATATATATATTAGTCCCACGGTTCGACATCCGGTTGCTTACATTTTCACTATACTACTGCGACCGGGATTTGTTTGCAGCCCGACGTTTATTTTGAGTTTTAATTTTTTCTTTTATGTTAATTACACCTGTTCTAACCACTCATTTATAACGTCTGCAAAATGGCGCCGTTGCCGGGGACTAGTTTATTCTAGTCCCTAAGCCCCGGATTATTCACTTGTATTATTAGAATATTTTGTTTATATTATTTTTGTTTGTTGTTTATATTAATTATCTTTTATATTTTGTTTATATTATTATTATGTTTGTTTCTAATCATTTTATTTTCTAATCTTTTTCAGTAGTTTTGTTTTATACAGAAAAACACAAAAAAAAAATCTCTGTACGTGGCAAATGGAAGAAGCGTTTGAATTTTGGCAGGATTTATACTGCTCCGTATGTGGGGGAGCTCATGATTTTGAGGATTGTCTCATAGTCCAAGAGCAACTCTGGTTAGAAGATCAACCAGACTACCTGGAGAGAATCGCTCAACTACTAGAGCAATCAATGAGTGAAACAGTTCAAGAGGTAGAACACCCCACTACAGACGAGCCATTCATAGAGACTCCTCCCTCTAAAATCAATTACCACTATTTTCCATCCTTCTCTATAATATACCCAGACAATGAGGATATTTACATCCTCGAAAAGAAGAGAAGGAATTGCCATCACCTCCCGCCACCATATCCAAACAAAACGCCACTATCACCTTTGAAGAATCAGTTCTCTCTGAAGATGATATCAAGCGTTCTTTCTACAAGCCTCACCTACAAGAGGAGGAAGTTTACATCCTCCAATTTGAGGAAGAGAAATCATTACCGCCGGGTCTTCTGTTAGAACTACGTTCCCGGCAGTACCTCCTCAAACACCTGATTTTGTGGAGTATTAATTTTCTTATTTTATATGCCGAGGTAACGTTTTGTTTTGATCCAGGATAACAAAGCAGGCGTCTAGCCGAAGACGTTAAAGAAGGGCAGCTTCCTGGGAGGCAACCCGGGTGTACTTTAATTTTATTTTGCTTTTTAGCTTTTTTTAATTTCCAGGTTCTCTTTAAATTTTATTTTTGCTAAACTTTAAACCCCGTTTTCAGTATGGTTGCTTATAGTGTTTTATGCAGGTGCACCTCCATGTGGACACCGCAACCAAGCTACGCTACTTGAGGCTGAAGCTCAAGTGTGGGGGGAACTCCTAAAACGCAAGCAAAAATAAAATTAGGGGAGTACTAGTTTCTTAAATTATGCTTTTATTTAAATAAACAACTGCAGAGGAGCGTTTATGTGCTTAAATGTTTATTTGTGACCTTTGTGTTTTCTCTATTTTATCTACTTACCGAAAAGGTCTTCTGAAACCTTCCCTTGTTTTTTCTGGTGAACAATGAGGACATTGTTCAATTTAAGTGTGGGGGAGTGTGCCCTTTTCGGTGACATTTTGTGCTTAAATGTTTAATCTCTCTCTTTATCTTGCGTTTGCCCAATTCAATATTGTGGACCCTTTATATGTGGGTTGTTCTCTTTAAGAATAAATACTGTTATGAATTGTAGGATAAATGGTACAAATTTTAAAATTTTTGATTACTTTTGAGGAGCACTTTATGTGCGGTGTGACCAAATAATCTGCAAATGGTTGGATTTTATTGCTCAGGGTTTCTTTCTGTCTTCTCTCTTAGGGATTGCTAAAGGGTGCTTCTCTGTTAAAAAAAAGAATACAAAAAAAATAAGAGACTTGCGAGACACCATTGGTAACCAACAAAAGAGAGTTGAGTGTTCTTAAATACAAAGGCGTGATGCCTACATTTTCTCATCGCTTATGCAAAAGTGAAACAAATGCATAAATCTATTTTTTTTTTCCTTTTGTTTTCTCCTCAATGCCCATTCTTGAGAGAAGTGGCCATGGTAAAAGTTCTCAGAGTCACCTAAAAAGAAACATTGAAGTACCTTAGATCATACCCCGAAACTCTATATTTTATTTTTACCCTGAGCACACCTATGCCACCAGCAGTTAATTTTCACACTCCTCAATAAGTTAAAAAGATCATGTTTATCCTACCCTTCATAATAATATTTGTTAGTATTGAGCATTCCCTACTTACTTGGGTACGTGATTTTGCTTGAGGACAAGCAAAAAGATAAGTGTGGGGGTGGGATAAGTGTCCAAATGAGCATGATTTATAGGTATTTCATATATAATATTAACACTTTTCTTGCTCATTTCTCCACTTCGGTTAGTTTTCCTCTAGTTTATGTTTTATTATTATCTCACTAATTTATTGGTTTAACATGAGGAAAACCAAGCTGGGACTAAAGTAGATAAAGAGACGAACACATAGACGCAAACGGCTCAGAAAACGGAGCCCAAACGAAGAATCTAGAGCCGGTCAAAGTTGGAAGGAATAAGTCACGACAACAGGTTGCAACCGACGTCGAGATAACTGGCGGACAGGGCAACCGCCCCATAACTGGCGGACACCACAGGCAACTGGCGGACACACAGGGGCAACCGCCCCATAACTGGCGGACACAACAGGAGAGAACCGCCCCATAGCTGGCGGTAGTGGAGGCGGACGGCAAGGGGAGACCGCCACTTATTAGGCGGTCAAGGAGGCGGTTGTGAAGCCGCCCCGGATTTCTTCTGCGCCCGTCGTCTCTGCAACTTGCCTCCGCCGACTGTCTGCAACTCGTCCACTGCCATATCTATCTACTCCGCCTACCTTAATTCACGCCTGTGTTCAGCTGTTTGTCCCCTGCAATAAATGAGCAATCAGTGCAACTCTTCCACCGCCTCAATCAATTGCTCACGCGTTTGTTATCTCCTTTGCTGCTTCTTCCTTTTTCTATATAAACCCACGAGCTTCACCCAATAATCCATTCACGAATTCACCAATCCATCCACGACCCAACTTCACCACTTCACACATTCATCTCATTTCTCTTCTCCCGTATTCTCCATTTTATTTATTTTACATTCCACAAATTCACCTCTAGCCCTACGTACACAAAATAGCAGAGTGAGACGGAGTGATTACGGATGATTTCTATTACTCTCGTCTCTATCTATCTATTTAATATGTTAGGCTAGTTTACGTTTACTCTGGGAATAGTTATTATGTATCTGTATTAATTATGCAATATTTCTACTGGTTTATTTATATACAGTTTGTTACGTTTTAAAAGTCATCTCGCCTTTTTAATAGATCTCGCGAATTTATTAAATTGCTCTACTAAGTCTATTTTGATCAGACCAGGTGATAAATAGACAGGTTAATTAAGGCGTAAAACTGGAGGAAACTTGTTATGATTTAATAAGTTAGTATTCAGTTGCAAATGTAATTCCTCAATACTCCTCTGCCGTTCGCAGGCTTTTGCTTGAACCTTGATTAGAACCTTGCATTACAGGTGAACGAGTTCTTATGAGGCTATGACTTAGTCCTTAAGATAATTACAGGAACCTTGCCAAATTATTAAACCAGTAGAGATAGCTTAATTATGCAGATTATATTAACCTGACCCAGAGTTCCATTTTATTTATCTGTCAACTTAGTTTATTTTATTCTTTCTTTTTATTTATTTTACAAGTCAATTAATCCTACCCCCTTTTGTGACACGCTTAGGTACTATAATATATATATTAGTCCCACGGTTCGACATCCGGTTGCTTACATTTTCACTATACTACTGCGACCGGGATTTGTTTGCAGCCCGACGTTTATTTTGAGTTTTAATTTCTTTCTTTTATGTTAATTACACCTGTTCTAACCACTCATTTATAACGTCTGCAAGGATTTATGATCAATACAGAATAGTTTTTAGACAGCACTTAAGGCATTTGTTTACTTCTGATCTCTGATTTTTTTACTTCATATTAAGTATTATGTTGTTGCATTTTTCTTAGCTAACATAATATGAAATACACTACTATACATATCTTTTTGGTGTGCACATTTGCTTTTGCTCTTTTTTTGGTTTACCCTCTATTTTCATTATGTTAAAACCTTATACTTTTGCACTTATGAGCTATTGAAGAACCATTTAGATTTTGCTTCACGTTAGACACAACTATGTTAAATTGCAAGTCTTTGCTGCTTATGTTTGCTCCTCGGGCAATGCTGAGTTTTCAGTAGTTTTAAATCAGTAAAATAATAATATGTAATTACAAACCGTAATAGCTCCTTACTTCCACTGCCTAATAAATGTTCAGAGTTTTAACAGTTTCGGCCTTCTAAATAACGCCAATTTCTACACCTGTTCAAGTTTCAATAATTTCAACGGGTCCAGCATGGCGCTTTAAACTACATTTGGCTTCAAATTTTTAATGCTATAAGTTTCACTTTGCTAGTTTTTTTCCTTTCTAATTCAACTACTGTTTTCTTTTCTCATTTAAAATGTTATTGTTGTTGTGCCATTGGGCTGTTTCAACAGTTTGTTGACTTTCTAAACACCTAAGTTGTACGTTGTTCGATCTTGCTCCATTATTCCTGAGTTTTTGTTAAAATTATGTCTTTGTTTAATTTCCACTAATGTGAGATCTAGTATACATATAATTGTTTTGAAGGGTTGTGGATTCAAAATGATGTGAGATGTAAGTTAGGAATCAATTGATATGATTGTTTTTTTCTTTATGTATATTAAATTGTAAATACTTTTGTTTATGCAAGTACATTTGTTTTGAAAAATAAATTAATTGTACATATTTTTTGTTTGCAGTTGTTGTCTATCATGGATGAAGCCCATGATGAGGCAGTTACCAATAATGAGGCAGTTGAGGGTCAGGATCATACTAAGGGTCACAGTGACAAAGGACCTTTTGATCATGGTAGTGCCACATTGCATAAGTGAAAGGGTCAGGGACCTACTAGAGGGTTGAAAGTGAAGAGTGCGAAGCAGTGTGACCTAATATGGGATTCCTACCTTAGACATACGGGTAGGTCAAAACATCAGTTCGCTATCATGTTGGGCACACTAGCCAAGAGTAACTGCAACATCAACACATTTTGGGAAGACATTGATGAAAAGCGTAAAGATTTGATGTGAGAGACAGTTAGAGATAAGTATGGCATACATGAAAATGTGAAGAGTAAGATTATGTCTCTGTTCTGTGAGAAAACTAGACAATTCAGACATTCATTAGTCAGACGTTACTTAAACCTAGAGACACAAAACCCAGAGCTTACTCCACCATGGATCTTATATGAAGGGATGATCTCACAAGCTGATTGGGATTTGTTTGTCACAAACCATAACACTGATGAATTCAAGGTACTTCCTAATACTTGTCTTATTTAACGTAAAAGAAATCATTGTATGTAAAATTTAGCCTAATGTTACTAACTTTGTTATTCTGATAAATGTGTCAATAGAAAGTTCAATCGAAGGCGAGGGAAAATCGAGAAAAAAATCTTCATCCACATTATATGGCAAGAAGGGATACACAGGGTCCATACCTATATGGAAAGATGATGGTCTGCTTAAAAAGATCAATGAAGATGGGAAAGAGGAAGACATTCAATCAATAGATGAAGCAGAAAGAAGTTACTGCTATTTATTGGGGCGACAAAAGAAAAATTCTGAAGGACAGTGATTCTTTCCGGTCCGTGAGACGAAGGAACTCGCCAAAAAAGTTGTAAGTGATCTTACCTCTTGTGTGGAAATTGAAAACCGAGCATGTATAAAATAATATGTGTGCTGAATCTTTAACATGTTTGTCAAAAGGATGAGTGGAAAGAAATGAGAAGAAATAACGAATGGACCCCTACTTGAGAAGATGATTTTCTAAATAGAGCATTTGGGATGAAAGATCGTTGTTGTCGAGTCAGAGGGATGGGGGGGCAAGTCCAGAAGAGGGATGTATTTCCTAAGTCAGGAACACAATCCGGTATGGGGAAATTAGATGTGGACGCTCTTGTGGAGCAAAGATTAGCTGAGGAAAGGCATGTCACTGACATGAAGATGCAACAACAATTGTAAGCCATGTTATCACAATATGGACTTATACCATCTAATATTACTCCATCGTCTTCTGCAGATCTCACTCAATCTTCTTCTCAACCTCATCAAACTTCTTCTCAACCTCAGCCTCACCCCATCCCCAACCTCCTTCGCTATCTCCTTCTCTACCTCCTGTTCAAACTCTTTCTTTATCTTCTTCTCAACCTCTATCTCAAACTCCTTCTCAACTGACTATGATGAATCAGATGAATCCATATCTATTCTCCGACATTGAGGTTTATGTACATTCTAGTACGTGAATAATACCTGAAAACCAATTTTTAATAAACATTAATCATATGTTTTTTCTAATGCTTAGGAACCATCCCTGTTGTCTTTCACTCTGGATTGATAATGTCAGTGTACATGTAGCTGATGGTTTGTTGTTGAAATTTGCCTCTTCTTCTACTGTTCATCATACTCCCTTCCTCCCTACTATGTGCGTGTGTCGCTTAACAAGGTCTTGGTGGGCTTCGAGAATGTTAATCTGCCGGTACCAGCCAATAATTGGGTAACATGGATTCAAGCAAAATCTTCTTTTGTGGCTTGGCCACTGAGCTTGATATCGATCGTTAATAAGGTATAATTTACTTTTTCACTTTGTAATATTTTTGCTTGGTTGTAGTTATTTAAAATTAATTAAAACTTAGCTTTTAAAGGAACACGCAAGAGTAAACGAGGTTGTACAAAGTGCTACTCAGCCACAACCTCAGTTAGATGCTGACCCGACTATGGCAAAGCGAAGATCGTTTATATCAAAGTCCACTTTCACTAAGCTAAGTGCTAACATGAGGAAGGTATCCGACAAGATTATGCAGCTTTCACCATCTGTTATCAACATACCTTTGATATTGCCTGCACCATTCTTCATTACAAGGACGATCAACAAACGTCAATTGGATTTGGAGAGCTCAAAGAGATGATGCAGTGGAAGTGGATCGTGTTGACCTTAGTGCAAGCATATATGTAAGTGATTTCCAACTTTTCTTCTTTGTGTTTAGCATTCATTCTATATTGTTAATTATCTTTTAAATTTTGATAAGGCACTTGAGTGAGACGCTATGTCAGAGGGAGACTAGTAGAGTAGTACATTTCTTTGCCCGCAAATAACTTCTAGTGTTGAGGCAAAAAGGGATAGAAGAGGTTTTATGGATTATGTGGAAAGAGCACTCGGTGTCGCTATGACGAGAAAGAGTAAATTTGTGCTGATTCCATACCATCAAATGTGAGTCATTTTAAGTATATTCACACTTACATATTAGTTATCCTTTTTAATTTTGCTAACTTTAATATGTCTTATTACATTTTAGTAATCATTGGATCCTCCTTATTGTCACAATGCAAGAACCCGGTATGCTCGTGCTTGACCCTATAGGACAGTTATCTCATGAAATTGAGGTTCAAGACATGAAAGGATGTAATGAAAGAAAAATTCAATTGGTTATCTTTTAATTTTTTTATCTAAATATATATACTGATATTAATAAATAAAAAATTGTCTGCAGCTCATTTATTAATGCTCAGCTTGGAAATGATGTAGAGCCTATACCACCTCAAAATTGGGAAGTGCTTCATCTACCGGCAAGTGTCTTTCAAATTTTCAACCACACCATATGTTATTTTTATTAGAATTTATTTATAGTTATATTAAATGTGTCCTTTTAATTTAATAGGGCCCTATGCAGTCAGATTACAACACATGTGGCTATTACGTGTTGAAGTTTATGCATGATTTTTGTTCTGACATTGAGAAGTTTACAACTGTCAAATCGCTATGTCTTGTATTTTTCAAGTTGTTAGCATTTAATAAAGTGACTCATAAATTCTTGTTTCTTTTCTGTAGGTGCGTCAATATTTTGACAACTAACCACATACTTACACCAAGAAACAACTAGATATTGTAAGAGAAGACTTGACATTTGAAAACGCAAGATTTGGTACCTAACAACACATACTCGAACACCAGAGATTATAGTGGTTCAGCCAAGAATCAGCCTACGTCCACTCAGTGATATGATATCTTTATGTAGTACAATTCTAGGGAGCCTAGAAGTATTTTCTCTCTCTTATAACTTGTGTGTCCCTTACAAATGAGCCTTCTACCTCTATTTATAGGCCTTTTTCCATATTCTCCCTAGAAAGTCCTTACATTATCTCGGACCTGCTTTACAGCTATTACCGGTTGCTCGACCGATCGACACATACAAGACTACCGGTCGATACATAGAAGACTACCGGTCGACACATACAAGACTACAGGTCGTCACATACAAGACTACCAGTCGTTACATACAAGACTACCGGTCATTTACATTACGCCCAGTTACTAACATACTCGCCCGGAAGCAGGGTCGGAAGCATGCAGTGGGATCGAGACCTGGAAGCGGTATTTTGAGGGCATGGTCCAGAAGTTCAGTTATCTGGAGGTGAAGATGTTCGTCCGGGCATTGAATGAGTCCTGAAGATGTGATCTGAGGATGAGGCCAGGGGACGAGATTTCCCGCTCGGGGACATGATCCTGCATAGCTAATTGTGGCCTTTCCCTATGGTATATTTCATACCATTACATTAGTCCCACAAGTTCTACTTTTTAGCACTAAAAAGTGGAACTTATACAAAAAGAAGATAAAAATGGAAATTACACCTTTTCTACTTTTTCCTTTAACCTAACCTCTAGTCCCACAAGTTATTTTTCTTTTGCTGTAAAAAAGAAAAATGAACTTTAAAAAACAACAACTTGAGAAAATATAAGATGCTTCCGGTAGCCAAAGTCCCACAAGCCCTAGAGGTGATGAAGTCCCACAAGTCTCGAAGGTAATGAAGTCCCACCGGTTATATTACATGAAGTCCCACAAGCATCCTACTTCAGAAGGCAATATACGAATGATTCTCCATGAAGAAATTCATTGTTTTTTATAACGCCCATAGTGCCTTGCTGATGTTGATAATAATGTAATTTGAAATCTAAAAGTCTAAATATCTTCAAGTAATAAAATATCATCTCCGAAGAAGACCAACGGTTCTTTAGGAGCCATAATGCCATAATGCTATAATATACAAGAAATAACTCGCTCATACTAGCCAAAGAATGATAATTCCTTTAAAGGGTAAAGGATGGACAATTTAAATAATAATTATTTGTCTGTAAAAATTAAAAAATCATCTTTTGGGCACGTTTGGACCGACCGGACTTCCCAAAAGCTCTTAAAGAACTTTGCTCAAAACTTTGTGTTTTACATCACTTGCCAATCGGCCTTTCATTTACCGGGGCTTACAGACCCTCCCACATTGGTGGGGGGGTCTTCTTGTTAACACCCTACCATCATCCGGATGGTGGGATCGTCGGATACTCTTATCACCCTCCCATCATTTAGATGGTGGGATCGTCGATTCAATACACTCTACCGCCATACTAACGGTGAGATCATCGATTCAATACACTCTACTATCGCATTGATGGTGAGATCGTCGATTATATTCTTTGCATCATGGTTTCATAAACTACTATGTAAAAGAGTTCGTCTTTCTTTTCACAAGACTCTCTAGTCTTGGTTTTTAACAAATCAAATGGTTTTTATGAAACTTTTTTAGAAAAAATTGTACACTATTCTTTCAAGGGTGGTCAATCCCTTGATAATAATCTCATAAATTTTTTGGCATAAATAAAAACATGTACAATAAATGTAGAAGTCTCATATTAGCTTTTCCACGGGATAATTTGATCTCAACCTTGACAAAAGCGCAATTGTGGAATCTACAACACCAAGCACACACACGGTACTCCCTTGTCTGGTAGGTGCGCACCAGTTGCTCATGCAAATATGCGGATGACCAATTCAATGAAGTAGACCCACCTTAGCTGATCTTACCCAACACAATCTCGGTTCATCATAGCATCAAGGCTATATCGATTCACAATAACTACTCAACTAGACAGCAGCAATTAGAGATAACCTTATATAACTTTGATTATAAGAGAACTGCAGTAACAATCTGAGACAGAATAAGGGATAACATCATAGTGGTATCCAAAAGAGAGAACATTAATAGTGACTTGCTACTGGAATTTGATTAAAGAACAAGACTTCATGTTAGAGTAAGTTCGTTTAGTAGACAACACTCCAATGCAGTTATAATTTCATAAAACTACTTGCAAATATGGAAGTTGAACTCAATACAGTATGTCACAACAACTGAATCTGCCCAAAAACAACTAGACTACATTGCGATTGCAGCTTTAAGAGTTATCACAAGAGATAAAGTAAATTTCGGCAGTGCATATGTTACAGATTAAGAATCTGTAAGATTAGAGAATGAAGGAAGAGCTAATGTTTAACCAAAACAACAACTCTTTATCACCTTGCAGACTGTTACGCAAGAGAAGAACAACCAAGCTCAGGAGAGGGGAAGAACTCGAGAGGGAAAGGAATTCAGAGGAGAAATAGGATGAACTTTTTATTATATTGGTTTCTGTAGACAACACTAGTATTTATATGTTGTACATGTTGTAACAGATTTACAGCCTATTATTGTAATAGCAACTAACTACTGTAACAAACTCACTATACTGTTATAATAACTTGATCAATGAAAATACAATCGGTTGTTTATTCTCCGTTATATTGCTCAGTTGTTTCCTACAACAGATCTCCCCTCGTCGAAGAACCTTGACCTCAAGGTTCAAAATTAGGAAATCTGCGGGTAAGATCATGATAGTACTCCCATATAGCTTCTTTTTCAGTTGTGTCTGTCCATTTAACTAGAACAATGGTAGCAGCTTTCCCTTGTCTCTATACCATCTTCCTTTGTAAGATCTTTTCTGGTTCATGAATAATAACATCTACAGTAGATAAAGGTAACTAGGAAGTAAAAGTTGAATGCCCAATTTGTTTCTTCAGTTGAGAAACATGAAAGACTGAGTGGATAGAAGAAGAATCAGGTAATTGTAGCTTGTATGCACGAGTCCCACAATGATCAATGACAGGGAATGGGCCATAATATCTGGGAGCTAATTTCTGGTTTGGGCGTGAAACAACAGAATGTTGTCTATATGGCTGAAGCTTCACAAAGACTATATCTCCGATGTCAAATGATCTTTCAGATTTGTGCTTGTTCGTCTGCTGTTTCATGCGATGTTGGGCCCAGAGCAAATGAAATTTCAGCACCTGAATCATGTTCTCCCTATCTTTGAGGCATTTGGCCACCATAGCTACCTTTGATTCGCCAGGAAGATAGGGCAGATGTTGTGGTGGGGTCTAGCCGTAAACCACCTCAAATGGAGTCATTTGAATTGTAGAGTGAAAGGATGTGTTGTACCAGAATTCTGCTAGCGGTAGGTATATACTCCAGAGATAAGGTCGATCGCTGCACATGCATCTCAAATACATTTCCAAACATCGACACTACCTCAGTTTGACCATCGGATTGTGGATGATAAGCAGAGGAATAGTTGAGATCCACTCCTTGAGTTGAGAAAAGCTCCTTCCAAAACTCACTTAGAAATATTGTATCTCTGTCACTAACAACAGAACGAGGAAATCCATGCACCTTAAAAATATTGTCAAGGTAAGCTTGTGCTACTGATTCAGCCATATAAGGATGTTTAAGTGCTACAAAATGAGCTGCCTTGCTCATTCTGTCCACTACTACTAAGATAACTGATTTCCCAAAAGATAAGGGCAAAGCATCTATAAAATCCATTGAGATGTCTTGCTAAATTGCCTCAGGAACAAGTAAGGGTTGTAACAAACCTGGGTATGCAGAAGAAAGTATTTGCATCTTTGACATTGATCACAAGCGTGGATAAAAGCTTGTATATCCTTATTCATGCCCTTCCAATAAAACAGCGCTTTGACCCTCTGATTAGTTACATCCGTGCCTGAATGTCCCCCCAAACTTGAAGAGTACAGCCACTGTAGTATCAAGTTTTGAAGAGAATTGCAGTTTGAAACAACTAGCTTACTTTTCCTGCGAAGCAACCCAGCGCTCCAGGTAAAGTATTTGTGACTCATTTTATCTTTTTTGAGATCTTCAATCAGTGCAGCAACATTTACATCCTGTTGATAAGCAGCTTGAATCTGTGACAGCAGATCGCTGGTTATAACAGATATTGACATGTTAAGGATCTCAGATCCTTCCATTCGAGATAATGCATCAGCGGCTAAATTCTCCTTTCCTTTCTTTTATTGTATATCATAATCAAACTCGAGAAGTTTAGGTAACCATTGCTGCTGGATGGGGTGTTTAATCTCTGCTCAAGAAGATATTTAAGGCTACGCTGATCAGTTCTGATAATGAAGTGATTAGGTAGCAAATAATGCCGCCATTTCTGCACTGCGAACACAATGACCAAGAGCTCCTTCTCATAAATCGACAGTAGCAGCTGTTTTCCTTGCAAGTGCCGGCTGATATAGGCTAGAGGATGCCCTTCTTGCATGAGCAAAACCAATACCTTCACCACTTGCATCAGTTTCAACAACAAAGGGCTTGTCAAATCTAGGCAAAGCTAAAACTGGAGCTTCACATAACGCCTGTTTCAGTTGAAAGAATGCAACAGATGCTTCACTACTCCATTTAAAGCAATCCTTTTTTGTGAGCAAGGTTAAAGGTCTGGCAATAGTGCCAATTTTTTGACAAAACGCCTGTAATAACCAGCAAGTCCAAGAAATCCAAGCAACTATTTGATGTTTCTAGGAGTAGGCCAATCTGCGATAGCTTTGATTTTCCTGGGATCAGTAGAAATTCCTCCTATAGAAATGAAGTGTTCAGGTATTCGACTTTCTCTTGAGCAAAGTCACATTTGCTTATCTTGGCATATAATTTGTGGATCCGCATCAGATTAAATACTTTGCCAAGATGATCAACATGCTCCTTCAATGTGTTGCTATAGATGAGAATATCATCGAAAAATATCAGTACAAATTTCTGCAGAAAAGCACTGAATATTGAGTTCATTAATCCCTGAAAAGATACTCATAATGGCCGGAATGAGTTTTGAAAGCAGTCTTGTGAACATCCTCTGGTGCCATGCGAACTTGATGATAACCAGCTCTAAGATCGATCTTAGAGTAGTACTTAGATCCCCCTAATTCATCCATCAGATCTTCGATTAAAGGAACAGGGAAGCGATCTTTGACTGCTATATTGTTCAGATTATGATAATCAACACAAAGTCTCCATGATCCATCTTTTTTTTGGCAAGAACCACTGAAGATGCATAAGGATTAGAGCTGGGTTGAATTGTTCCTTGAACCAACATTTCTTACACAATTTTATCTATTTCATTTTTTTGATGAACCACATACCGATAAGGTCTTTGGTTGACTGGATTTGCACCAGAGATGAGGGGAATCTGGTGATTATGGTGAGGTCGAAATGGAAGTAACTCTTCAGGTGACTTAAAAATATCATTAAAGGACTGTAGCAGTTGCTCAATTGCTGGTGAAGTTCTTGTCTGTGATGGAGAAACCTCAACAACAGCCACTGACCCAGTAGAGTAACTCCCCAGTTCTGAACACACAACATATATAATTGCGCTTTCTCCTCAGTAACAAGGTTTAAAGCCTTAGCTCGAACATCACGCACATAACACATTTGAGCCCATACAATACTAACTTCCCGGAATCAACCTTGAATGTCATAAAAGGTTTTGAAATCCCATTTAATAGCACCCAATTGCTCCAGCCACTGAACTCCCAATACCATATCGCATCCACCCAATGGAATTATCAAAAAATCTGCGACAAACTCCACTCCTTGGAAGTTCCATTTAAATTTCTCTACTCTTCCTAATATTGATAAGGTGCTACCATTAGCCACCGAAACTTTTGCATTAGTCAAAAAGTTTGTATTAGGCATCCCAATCTTTCTACCATTGTTTTATCTAAGAAATTGTGTGTACTTCCAGAGTCAATCAGGATAAACAACGACTTCATAGTGTGAAAACCTTTTACTCGCATAGTATGGTAATTAGTAGTACCTGCAAGTGCGCTTACAAAAATCTGTAAATCTTCTTCCCTTGCGATGCCTACCATATTTTCCTCCATCTCTGTATCTTCTTCGCAGTCAAGCATGTAGAGCTGTGACTTCTTGTGCTTCAAGAAATGGCCAGGGGTGAATTGTTCATCACAGTAGTAACACAGTCCCTTGGCGCGTCTTTCACTCTTTGCTCTGGAGTTAAGAACTTCCGTGGAACAATCTGGCTCCTAGGTTTGTCAACAGAGATTGTGAGTCACTAGGTTTAGGTGTCGGTAATAGCTCCTTCGTTGAGTATCCCGCCCCAAATGGCTTACCAGCGGACCAAGAACCAGGACTGAAGTTCTTGCGCGGATGCGCTTTCTCGTAAAGTCACCCCAACATAAGGCACTCACGAATCGATTTGGGACGGAACATTCGAACGTGCATCTGTGTGTCAGTCTGAAGTCCCGCTAAGTAAGCGCTCACTAGGTATCTAATAGTGAGACTCGCGTTAATTAGTTCAACTTGTCGTGATATTCCACAATTCCCTCTGTTTCTTGTAAGTTCTTGAGTTCATCTATTGGATCGTCTAATACTTCCTCGAATCTTTCTTTGAGGAGCGTCTTGTATGTATTCCAATCAGAAACGATCGAAGCTCCCATTTCTGACTGTGCGACAGATTGATGCCATGCCGTTGCTTGCGCATCGAAATGAATGGAAAGCAAGGCCAACCTTGGATTCCTCAGGTGGTGATCGATTTACGAAAAATTGTTCCACCTTAAAGATCCACTCCTTCACCTTGTCACCGTTGAAGCGAAGGACATCCAATTTGGCTAATCTTGTGACTCCAGAGTATGAACCACGATGACTGATTGGTTCTGGAGAATTTTGATCGCAAGAATTTTCAGTAGATGCCACCGTATGTAGTTTTAATGCTTCGAAGAGTTCAGCTATACTCTTGTCGAGTTTAGATTTTGCTCAGCCATCATCGATTGTATTTGAGGGTGAAGAGTTGCCTCCAACTCTTTAATGGCGTCACGGATGAGTGACTGGTGCGAGTTTCTGCCATGGATACTAGCAGGATTGTAGAGAATCTGATACCAATGTTACAGATTAAGAATCTGTAAGATCAGAGAATGAAGGTAGAGCTAATGTTTAACCAAAACAACAACTCTTTCTCATTTTGCAGACTGTTACGTAAGAGAAGAACAACCAAGCTCAGGAGAGGGGAAGAACTCGAAAGGGAAGAGAATTCAAAGGAGAAATAGGATGAACTTTTATTATATTTGTTTTTGTGGACAGCACTAGTATTTATATGTTGTACAGGTTGTAACAGATTTACAGCCTATTATTGTAATAGCAACTAAGTGCTGTAACAAACTCACTATACTGCTGTAACAAACTCACTATACTAAGATTGATCAATGAAAATACAATCGGTTGTTTATTCACTGTATATTGCCACTTGTTTCCTACAACAGTATACCCTTTAGCTTAATTCTGATGATCTCAAACATCCGAGCAAGTGTTCCAAACATACCATGGATCAATCTTTTAAATGCGACAGTATAAAACTTCAAAATGTAGTAGAATGTAGCAGTAGTACAAATCAGAGAAATAAAACCAGAGCATAACAAATCGAATAAAGTTTTCAAAATGATGTTTCATTTTACGTACAGACCTTACTAACGGATGTCAGTGTTTAGTTTAAGAAGTTAAGCAGAAAGAAGAGCAGCTGAGCAATATTTAAGTAAAAACCAGCAAAGGTATAGACTATGAGCAATAGAATTGTAACGATAAAGATTCCTAATTATTTTGAGTTTTTAGAAAAAGGGCTAAATGATCATGCCTTATAACATACCACTTTAATCGTAGCAGAAATCTCTAATTTACTTTGTATCGACAAGAGTGATTACATTATACCAGAAGTGATTAAAAGCTAGTTTTTGCATTATATTCCTCATTTCGTAACAGACATCAACAAAGTCCAAAGTAGGCAAAAGCAGTAGCAGCAAACGAGACTATAAAACTTCAAAAATGACATCAAAATGGGCAGATAATGACTTAGACTTTTTCATAAATATTATGTTTAGAGCAGCTGAGATCGGACTGTCTTTGTGACAAAAATAATCAAGGAAGTGATTAAAGAGACAGACACAGCGTGTTTTAAAAAAACTGTTAGATAAGTATCAATAATAGCAGCAAAAGCAGAGGGAAAATGGTATAATTTTTAGAAGATGAAAACCTGTTGAAACAGCGGGCTTGTTATTCATGATATCCCAAGTTAATTATCAGCATTTTCTAAGCTGTCAAAAATAGTAATAGGCAGATGCTTGTACTGTACCAGTTCTGTCTGTCCAAAACAGTCTATAAAAGATTTTATAAAATTTTAAACAGAAGCAGATTCTAATGTGCTATATTGTGACTTAATAACTAAGACCAAACTGGAGACAAAGACAAGGTACGTTCATAGATGAGGAACTGCTGAAGAGGAAATCTGCGACAACAGAAAAAATCAGGCGAGGGATGCTCATTCTAGTAGCCAAAAACAACATACAGATAAGGTCTAAAAACAAGCAAAAGATAAGGTCTAAAAACAAGCAAAAATTTGGCCAAATTAACTATAGCAGCAGCAATCCAGACTTCAAATTTTAAACGTAAATAGGTAAAAGCTGAAGACATTCTTGAGCTTCATTGGAAACTGAATGAGTACCAGATCAAACAGGTCGCATAACATGGAACTATTCATAAAACTGTGATAATAACATGACAGTGAGTTACCTATAACAGCAACAATGGTTTTTGCAACAAAGTGTGAGTCAGTGTTTGTTGAGACTGTAGGCATTGTATAATCTTGGGAATAGTAGTTAGGTGAACCTTTGTTGAGAGTTGTGGCTACATATGATATGTGAACGAGTGTTGATAGTGATACGAGTGTTGATAGTGTGGATACTGGAATGAGGTGTTGATATGTGGATGAGTTTTGGTTAGACTTTTTGTAAATGCATGTAAATGTGCATTTTGTTTGAGAATTACAAGGTATTTGACCTCTGTGGATAGTCCAATTGTTGTGATATGACATTAGGATGTCTTAAGTGAATATTATACAGGTTGTGATCTGTCAAGTGTGGGAAAGAAGCAAACGCAAAAATAAAAAAAAAACTACAACTTTATAACACGACTATGCATAAGGCGTGTTATAAAGTCCAGATTGAAGGCCTTTTATAACACGTTTCCTTAATAGCGTGGTAGTCGTGTTATAAAATACGATTTTATACCACGGCTATTAAGGAGCCGTGTTATAAAAACCCATGATTTTGTTGGATTCAGACAACTTTATAACACGGCTCTTGTTCTAGCCATGTTATAAAACCAGATAATTTTGGCTCGTAAAGCAACATTTATGACTCGGCTAGCCGTGTTATATAGTCAACTTTATAACACGGTTTTTGCCGTGTTTAAGACCTAATTTATATATGAGGCTCGCATATAACACGACATTTAGCCATGTTATTAGGCCATTTTTAGCCGTGGTATAAAATTTTTTTTTCCACTAGTGATCTCTCCCGTCGAAGTTCCAACCACAACCTCTTCTCGCACCAGTCGCGCCCCACCACCAAGCTCCAACGTCCGACCGCACCCGTTTCCGACGGACGCCGCCCCGCTCAGCCACCTGCGCCGGTAGCAGCAACTCCCAGCCAGCCCCAGTCTCACCCCTAAATCCCTAATTTCCATATTTTTCCCCAAATTTTTTTTGACCGATTTTACCCCATTTTGTCACGATTTTGCTCACTTTCTTCTTCAAAACCTCCAGGTAAGTGATTCTAGCCCTAACTTGTTGGTTTGGTGAATTTTTATGGCCTTATGCTGAAAGTTCTGATTTTTGCAAATTTGGGAATTGGGATAGTATTTTATTATTAGTTCTAGGGTGTGTGTGCAATTTGAGATCGAAGAAGTTGCAAATTGATGGTTTTAGCATGGTTTTTGTACTTAATGTGATGCGTTGTTTGGCCTAAATTGTTTCTGTGTCAATTATGCTCTTACTTTGAGGAATGGACTGGCTAGTTCGTAAGTGTTATCGTTCTTTAGATGACTAGGGTAGTGCCCTTCGTTGATTAAATCATGATGTATTTAGTGATCACATTTGGCGAGTTAGCACTTTAAGTGTAATACCTTAAGCTTAATTGCAAGTGTGTTGGGTGAGACTTGAATGTTGTAATTTCTGGTGAAATTGTGGAGATTCTTAGAACCGGGAAAGAGGAGAAAAATGGGAGACCATGCCGAAATTTCCATAGAAATTTGTCGTTCATTTTTCTTTCATTGCTCTTAATGCTTACCGTTACATAATCACTTATTATATCCCGTTTTGTGCTCTAATTCTTCACTATTTATTATTTGTTTCTTCCTTTGCTTGTTTTCCTTTTTACTTTTCTACTTTCAGCAACATGGCCAACCGACCACGCCGAGCTGCTAGGAGAAACACCGCCGCACCTAGACTGTGGGCTTCTCCAGCCGTGGCCTCATAGATGGCATCTTCGTCAGTGAAGATTCAAAAGCTGGTTCAACTCTCCCCAACGCCGCTAGATTGTGCGGGAAAGGACAGTGGATCCCGCCCTAGCTGAGACTCTCCAACTCTGCTCCTACCTTGACTGCATAAACTGGAGTTGTTTGCTAAGCATGGGTGGCCTATACTACCCGAACTTAATCATAGAATTCTATGCTAATCCCACAGTGGACCAGAGGGAGCTCGAGATCACTTCATGCGTTGGTGGGTGACGGATCATGATCAGGCGGCAATCCTTTCACTCCTTTCTCGGGCTGCCTTGGGATGATATGGATTATCGTCACTGGATAGAACCTAGTGAACTCAACGACCACAAGAGGCATTACCTTTCCACCCTGCCCGTCCAGCGAAGAAGGAAGAACCAAACTGGGATTTGGGTCACGATGACTTTGAACATGGTCATAGATCCAGTCAAGAGGGTCCTACTAGCGTTGATCCGACACAACATCCTACCGAGAGATAGTAAGGACCTCAATACCACAGATTGCTTCCTCATGGACTACATGGTCGCACCGGATACTGACGCACCAATGTCTCTTTCCGGCCTTATGTTCAAGTTCCTCATCCACATTATAGCCAAGAAGGATACCCAACACTTGGATTTTCCCTTCTTTCTTCAGAGGCAGATCTCTCAGCTTGGGATACCCAAAGAGGGACAACTCTCTAGCCCACCCATGGAGCTCATCGGAGACTACACACCATGTGAAGGATGGGCTTTGTTCGCACAATGTGGCTGGCAGAAGGAAGACGCTGCGTAGAGCAATGGGGAGTCCTCCTCCCCAGGTCCTTCCATTCACAGCGCTGCCTCCGCTCCACTCCTAGCTTTTCCTCCTCCACCACCGACCGGTGTGGTTACTCATGAGCAGTTCGAGGCTTACCAGCGTCAGGTCGTAGAGCATCAACGCCAGATGGAGGCCTAGATCCAATATCTGCGTGAGTAGGCAAGCGTGGCGTTCCCCCTCCCTAGTACCCATCTACGACTAGGGTGTAGGAGTGTTGTTTTCTAAAACTTTTGTCTTCCATTTGACTATCATTTATGTTTTTGTCATTTAAATTACGTACTTTCACTTTGTAGTACTCTACTTTTGACTCTATTACTTTGTCTATTGTACTTTCAAATATTGTGGTTTGGGGCTCATCCATGAGTCCCCTTTTGGTAACTGACTCCGGGCTATTGCGTATTCTTTGGAATCTCTTTTGCGCTCTATTTTTGGCTATGCATTGTAGATATACAAATTGAACACCAGCACACCTCAAGGATGAGTTAGGAAAAATTCAAGAGAAACTCTTATGAATTTTTCCTAGGATCTTTGACTCTCGATGTCGAAGCTAGCGATTCAACGACCCCGAACACTTGTAAGTGTGAGGGAACCCCACCAACAACTCAGACCTTATCAGGGGATTACTAGTTCTCTAACTCTTTAACTTTTACACAATGCATTATACTTTTTGCCTACTTGTATGCTTAGTGCTTCAAAAAGGTCTTATGTTTGTTTTTCCTTGAGCTCTGCTTTGAACAATGAGGACATAGTCTCATTCAAGTGTGGGGCAAACGACCTTTTCTTTTTGATGCACTGCTCAATTTCCTTATACGTATCTATATCTTCCATGTAGGAGTTACATTTATAGTAAGCAAGTTTTTCTATGAACTCTTGGAATTCTTCACCAAATTCTTTTTCAAAAGTTCTCTCTTGAGAAGCATGTATTTGTGGTGCAACCATATGTCCCTATCCTAGTGAGTTTTTATTGCTTAAGTGTTCTTTCTATCTTCTCATCTAGGGATTGTGCTAACAAGAAATTTGTAGGGAAAAGAATATACAAAATGAAATAAGAAAAGAATCCTACAACTCTACTATGGGTAGCAAAAATCCCGGTCGGAATAAAGTGTAAGTAAATTACAACCAAGAGTATCGAACCCAAGGGACTTAATAGAAAATTAGTCCTAATCCTTGTAATTGCCTATTCTAGTAAAAGGGGGAAAAGTGTAATAATTTAAATTAAAAGAAAACAAACTAAGAATCTAACTAAACGGAGTATTTACAATGATAAGTCCTAGGTTCGGGATTACAATCAACCTAAGTTTCAATATGATCACAAATTTAATTACAAGACTCGAATTTAACCAAACAAGTGAATGCGCCGGATGTCCTACCAGACATCAGATGCTAGGCGCATTCACAGACTTTGAACGCGCCGGATGTCCTGCCGGACATCAGATGCTAGGCATATTCATAGACTTTGAATGCACCGGACGTCCTGCCGGACATCAGATGCTAGGCACATTCACAGACTTTGAATGCGCCGGACACCAGAAACCGGGCTCCACCTGCAGGGCCAATTTGTCAATTATATTTCCAGTTTCGGGTCTGAAACAGGAAACTCAGTACCCATTGTTGAATCGAGCATATTTCATACCGCGAAATGAACAAGATAGTGGGGGAAAATGGGGTAAATTCGACAATCTTAAGTGTTGCTCCCACTGATGCGCAGAAGACAACGGTAAAGATTCACTAAGACTTCTTCTTTCCAATCCTACTCTTGACTGATAAATCTCAAGTAGAACCTTGAATGAGAAGAATAAGCGATCAACATATTCAACTTTCAACTGACCAAAATCCCAATAAACGCTTGTATTTATATTGAAATGAGCATATTGTTTACAAAGAGGAATTCATCCCTAACCAAGAACAAACAAGGATTTCTACTTCACCATCCACATAATGAAAGAAGGAATACAAAAGGGGAGAAGGAGATTGGTCATAGCCTTAACCCAATAAGGATCTTCTCTTCTCTTCGCGTGGATGGACCCGTAGAACTTCCTTGGACACCAACACTTGGGATGGATGCGAATTGGAGTGTGAATGGAGTGTATGGATATGTTGAAGTGTCTTGAAATGTGCAGCCTCTCGGCCTATTTATAGAATCCAAAATCCTCATGTGCCGGGAGTCATGCCGGGTGAGGAGTACCCGGCAACGTGTAAAATGTGTTGTTTAATTGTTAATTAAACCGCCAAATCCGCGCAAAAAGGTGCTTGTGCCGGACATGGAATGCCCGGCACCACACCCGACATCGGTTGGTATGTTAACGGTAATTAACTGCTAACTTCTGGCGAACCGGGGTGACTTTTCAGTATGTGCCGGGTAGCAGACACCCGGCAGTAATCCGGCACACCTCCTGTTTTGCTCCAAACTCATGCCATGAACTGGACATTAGGCACCAAGCCCGACACCACTTGGTCTTTTGATTATAAATTCGTTCCTTGCATGAAAAACACGCCAAACATAAGTCTAAACTTATATAATAGACTTTATATGCAAGATAATACAAAAACTTGCTATTTTAACCTTATTTTCATAAATAATTATAATTCTAACTACTATAATATGATAAGTCGAGGCTTATCAGATTGCCAAGGGTGCTTCCTTGAGAAAATTTAAAAAAAAGGAACTTGAGAGACACCTTAGGTAACCAACAAAATGAGAGTTGAGTGTTCATAAATGCAAGGTAAAATTCTTAACTATCTTCTCATCACCTTTTGTTGCAAAAGTGAATCAAATGCAAATCTCTATTTTCCTTTGTTTTTCCTCAATGCCCATTCTTGAGAGAGTTGGCCATGGTAAAAGTTCTCTAAGTTCCATAATCTTTAAGAACTTGGAAGTACTTTAGATCATACCCCGAAATTCTATATGTTTATTTGCCCTAAGCACACCATATCACCATGAGTAGGTTGGTTGCAATCTTCTTGAGGTTTTTCACAATTTTGCTCACTTGAATTTAAGAATTCATCTAAACACTTGCTTGCTTTAAATTTCTCCTCGTCTTAAGTCTCTAGCTTTGTTTGAGGACAAGTAAATAAATAAGTGTGGGGGAGTTGATAAGTGGTGAAATAATGCTATATTAGGGCTTTTATTCACCTTCATTTTACTTAGTGCATAACCTATTTCACCACTTTATGGAGTACTTTTGTGATTATTAGTGAGCTTATACTTGGGACATACTTGGATACGCAAATACTCATTTGAGCACATTTGGAAGGCTTAATGAGAGATCACATCAATGATCAAACACTTTTGGAAGGATGTCAAGCCAACTGGAAGCGTCGGGAAGATTCTGGTGCAAATAGAAGCTATCTGGAGCCGACCGACCCATCTGGGTCGTCTAACTCTTCTCCAAGCTACTGGAACCGACCAACCAGGTGGGTTGGTCGGACTTAAAAGCGAGCATGTGTTGTCTTCCTCAAAGGGCCGATCGACCCACGGGATCCACCCAAGTGGGCCGGTCAGACAAAATTTCTGCCCAGATTTGAGTTTTGAAAAGGTGATTTTGGGGACATATTTTCTCATTATTCAATACACACAACTCCAACCTGAAAAAGGAGAGAGAGGCGAAAACAAGGAATAAAAGAGAGGAGAAAAGAAGAGAAGAAGAGGAGGAGAAGGGCTTGAAGACTCTACCTCCATTGAAGCTCCAAAGCTCCTCCAATGGCTAAATCACTCTTCTCTCTTGTCTTCTCTTTTAATGGTTGAGTAGTCTCATCTTGTATCCTAGGATGGGGTTTGACCCTAATGCTCATTGAATGCTTGACCTAACTCATTGAATACACTTGTTTTATCTCCTTCAATATCAATTAATGCTTTAATTTGATCAACTATGGCATTATTGGGGTTCCTTCAATATTTGACTTTGAGTTTGGGACTTGACCACGGAGGATAAACCCTAGATTTTACACTCTTGAATTTGGGGGTAAAATCTTATGGCTATTATTAAGAGCTTATGTTTAATGCTACCTAGTGACTTTGACCTCTTTAATTAAGAGGTTGATTAATTAGGTAAGAACTGATATTCCATGATTTGGGGATTCTTGATTTTAGCTCTAATGGGATTATGAGAATGAGTTGTGATGATGAGTTTCATTGGGTGATTTAGGTGATTCACCA
>JAIOTZ010000112.1:0-85856 GCA_023374045.1 Limonium bicolor
AGCCTCCTAGTGTATGTGCACCATAAGGAAATGGTGCCAATGATAATGGCAATAAGTAAAGAGGAACTACCACAGTAACAGAAATAGTAAAAACAATGTTGTACAATGAGTAAGAATACGGCGCACAACAGGCGACCGCTATGAGGAAGTAACAGATAATAACACGGAGTATAAGCATGAGATGACAGGCAGAAATATTCCTTCCTATCACATAAGTGACTTACTGTCTAGCGTTCACGCCTCTGCACTCTGTATGACTGAGTGTTTTGGTATTGCATTGTACAGCTAATGATCTAATGGGATGGCTGGGGTTATGGAGAATGTAAACAGTAGTAAATCTTTCTTTTCACCACAAACATGGCATAAGCCAGTCAAGCATTCTTAGCAACAGACCACACGAAGAGTGTAAAACACACTATCAATCACAAGATGTGAATTCCAGGGGAATATAGAGTGAAAAGAGACTTAAGAAAGTCACTAGGACCGACGCATAGAAAATGCAAGGTCATACAAGTAAAGGACACTTGTACCGAACCAGAAGAACTGGTATAATTTGGAAGCTAGTGACGACAGAGGAAGCGCTACAGTTAAGTGGTGACTTAACCTCGCCGACAATAAGTTGGAGGAACTTAACGAATAATCGTGGAAGCACGAATAGCAGGGGCAGTAGATTACCAGAGAGCTGGTTATAAATCTTAAACTCATTGAGTTCAAACACGGTAGAAGAATACCGCATTTGCTTAGTAATCCTCATCTCCATAATAGACGGACAAAAGGTGATGTACAGCACTTTAAGGATAACAAGAAGGGTGAATAACCCAAGTTATCAGGGTCACGCAGCAGAAGCTAGTGGGCCCTAGCTAGGAGATTAATGTACCTAGCGAGTATAATAGAATGGCTATTAATGCCTTGAAGCCGGTTAGGCTAGAACTAATTAATTACGAGTTAAATAAACTCGTATAGGAATTCTTGGTGCAAAGACTAAACCATTGGTATGGTTAAGACCCCTTTGACCAGAGCATATTGTATAGTATACAGTAGTGAAGCTAAACGCTTCAGATTGCCCAAATTGATTAAACCAATGTTTAATCATAATAACTTATGGTAGATTACGTGGGCGTAATCCCTTTTAAGGGGGGTAGAGCGAAAACCGCATAATGTGAATTTTATAAATAAAACACATAAACCATAATGTGCATAGCACAAAGGAGAACCAAATTGATGATTGATACTATGTTAAATAAACATAAGTACTCATTCATATTGTAATTATGGTAACTAGGCATTAGACATGCAAATACCATAGGATGAATATACCCATCTTGTAACACCATGTAAGAGTATTAGTAAAAGAAAAGTAATGAGTAGTGGACGGAGCTCCACAAGTATTGTAGCCTTTGAAGAAGTAGTACGAAACGATTGAGAGTAGTAGAGGAATGTAGCCCATGAGTAGTGCATTCGTATGTAAGTTGTGGGAAGTAAATTGAGGATGACTAAATTTTATAAGTATGGTAATCCCTAGTTAGAATAATAAAAATGATGGAGAGTAATGGAGGGAAGTAGTGATGGTTGATGAAATGAGCATTTAGGTATTGAACCAAGGAGTAAAGCATTCGGGAAGTAGTGTGAGGATGATTGATGGATTGATTCCATCCTTTGGAGATGTATGAATTCGTAATCACGACTAGAAAGAGTAAAAAGATAGAAAATGAAAACAATTAAATTATTTTTTGGTTGAATCTGATGTGGGAATTCGAACTTGATCCTGATCAGATCAAGGGAAACCGAACACAAATTGGGGTGGAAAGATAGTTCAACACTGATGCTGATCACATCAGGGTCGAATGATTCTTGAAGCTCCCCTCAAGTGGTCACAAGAATCACACATAGGATATAAGTAATGAATCTAAGTTGAAATTTGGAGTTGTATGCTTTAGAAGGATTTCTAATTAGCTGTTGGAAGGAATTTTCTTAGCCTGGGGATGAAGGAGTTGTTAGAAACTTATACCGGAGAAGAAGGTAGTGTAGCATGTTGTAGTATTCCAAGGGCAGCAGGACATAAAGGAGTCATGTGTCTAGTTGACCTGAGCGCCTGCGGGATTGTATGTGTATTGCATTGCGTTGGGAATAGTTTTGCATTGTATGTATGTATAAATTGGTAACGAGGAACCGGGTGGTCGGTAGTAATGCGGATTGGAGTAATTATAGTGCATTAGTATGGTATGGTATGGTATAGTATGTAGGAACCTTGAGTAACGGATTTGGGATTGGTAAGGAGGAAGAATGTATGGTTTTGGCATCAGATAAGTATGGATGAGTAAGTATAGTAATCCCATGACCTTGAGCAACTTTGAGGACAAAGTCCTTAAGGGGGGTAGATTGAAATACCCCGAACTTAAATATAGGGACTAAAATTGATCTAATACGTATTTAATGGCCTAATGGTACCTAATTAATATGGTAAGGAAAAGTAAATCCAAAAGAATAAATAAACGTTTAAAAAGCGGAAAACGCTAAAAAAGCGTTAAATAACCATAGGAGGTATGAGACCTCGGTTAGAGTATTATATGGACTCTAAAGGTTTAATAAGACCTAAATAATATATGGGAACAACTCCCGAAGAAAACAGATCCAAATAATGTATTAAAACACTAATAGAGCTTTAACGCACGTTTTTCGAGAAAACCCGGAAACGTGACATTAAGTGGTCAAACAACCCGTAAAAATTATAAATCATTAAATAGTAATTATTAAGCATTTATGGAAGCTTAATAACCAATAAAAATAATTAAACAAGAAAATTCCAGAAAACGAGCCCGGTTAGTGAATAGTACCTAAACCGGGTAAAATAATGAGCGTTTTCTGTAAAAGACGAAAAACGCTCCAGCTAGTATAACAGTAAGGGGGCCGGTTTTATCAGTCAAATAACTCCCTCACACATACATGTAACTAGCTAATTAAATAAGAGAGCTAAAAGCAAAAAGCAATAAAGTAAAAACTACATTATCCCCTCTCTCTCTCCTCACTCACTCATTTCCCTACTCTCTCACCTCCCTCCTTCCTCACCCACCGATTTCTCTCTCCCTCTCTCTTCTGGCTGCTGCAATTTGGAGCTCCACGAGAAGCTCTAATGGCTTCTCTTCTTCATCCTCATGCTCCACCCTCGTGTAAGCTCCAAACTCAAAAATAATCACATATTTGTAATCCCCTCATCCTCCTCTATCATTCCCTCTTTTCAAAATTCGAAAAGGATGAGTTTCATCTCCATGGGTTTTCCCCATTTGGAGTGAAAAGCACACCATTGTGAAGCTTGGAGTCTCCTCTTTCCAACAATGTAAAAATCTTCATGAAAGACTCAAGTTTTCTCTACCTCCTTGTGTAACCGATTTTTGCCCTTCTTGTAAAGCCTTGTTCTCTCTTTGTTTGAGCTTGGTTCAACTCTCCAATGGTGGAGGAACCCCCTTTGTATTCAAGGCTTGAAAACCTCTCTTGAAACTCCAAGGTAAAACCCTAACTTGTGGTACTTTAAACCCTTCATTTAATTAGTGGTGTTATAAGAGGTTAGAAGTTTAATTATATTCTCCTTATGTAATTTGGGTGTTGGGATGGAGTTTGGTAACTCCATCCCCCACAAAAACCGATTTGGACAAGAAAGAGAGGAAGAAGAGGAATGGAAAAGAAATGAAGGAATCAAAAGCTCAAGGTAAGAGCTCCTACCTAATGTTAAATGCTATGCATTAGAGTAATGAGAATGGGTAAAATATGTAAAGAACCCAAAACCTAGTACTAGTATTGAGGATTGTAAGTTTGAGTATTTAAGAGCAAGTATTTGAATTGTAGGCTTTGGAGCCAAATGTGATGTAAATGTGTATTGAAATTGTGGATTGAGATAGTATTGAGGAATTTATATTGTATGTGTGCTGGTAGAACCCTTGTGGTTTGGCTAGATTAGGAATGAGTTTGATGAGGAAGTACATATGAGGATAAGTGAGATATGTAGATGCACAATGGCAAAATTTTGGTAGGAATATGTACATGTATGGAGGACTTGGTGAATGGGAAAACCAAGGGTGTATGGGAGTTAGTAGAGATGTTAATAACTATGAGTAGTAGTTGTGGTAAGAGAATGAAAGAATGAAAAATCTGTAGCAAGAGTTGTTGAATGGTGATGGAGAAACTAGGAGAACTTATGTACATGACCTAGGGAGTGGGTGTTGGACTTGGAGAGGGGAGGCAATGCATTGTAGGCCATGAAAATGGCATTAGGGGAGGAAATTATGTATGGAGGAGGTAGGAACCAAAATCTGTAGCAAAGGGGTATTAAATTGCATTGTAGAACTAGGAAGAATTAGTATGCAAGATTTGGTAAGAGGAGAGTTGGACTTGGGTATAGGTAATGTAATGGCTTAGAAATGTATTTGGGATGCTAGTAACGGTATTGGTAGTAGAAGTATTGGATGTGAGAATTGAGTTTTAAAATCTGTAGCATAAGTGTAACAAAAGCTGTTACAAGTGTTGGAAAAGAAGTGAGGGAATTGTGTAAGTTGTTTGATGAATTTAGTAATGGGTTTGGTGGATGAATTAGGGTGATTTAGAATGTTTAAATAGTACTAAAACATGTTAGGATGCATGTAGGAAGATTGGGGAAGCAATGGGTGAAATTGGGAAGGAAAAATAAGGCCTGTAGCACAATCTGCTACCGTCCGACCCAGAGCCTGGATCGGACCGTGGGTCGGACAAGGCTTGAGTAACAAAATGTAAACATTCTGACTTCGTCCGACCCAGAGGGTGAGTCGGACGTGGGTCGGACGGAGCTTGGATAACAGAACCGAAAATCTACTGGAACGGTCCGACCCAGAGGAGTATGGGTCGGACGGAATAGTGCTGGGTCGGACGGGAAGAATTTCAGAGATGGAAATCTACTGGAATGGTCCGACCCAGGGCATGGAAAGTTGCTAAGGGCTAATATGAATTGAACATTCAAAAGTTCACCTAGGGAACAACCCCCGATAAAATGGGATAAACTAGGAGAGTGTTACAGCTAGCGTTGCATGAAATCATAAAACTGATAAGTTGTTTTACTTAAACGTTAGGGTCATAACGAACGCCAACCGGGACCCCCTATGTGTGAGACAACCCTTTTGCTCCTGAACCAGGTATGGACATGTGTGGTTCATATGTTGCCGTGTTACACGGCTTGTGTGCTGTGTGACTTGTTTGACTATGACCACAAGACTAATGCATGAAAACGAATGTTTGTTTTTACCGTGCTTGTTCGTCTAAAGTGAGCTTGCGTAAAGCATGTGAATGGATTGCTTATTTTCCTTGCTTGCCCGCTTGCTATTATTGTGCATATTGCTTGCGCGCACACAATAATGTAGTCCCTTCTCGTTGATGAAACCTTGAGATGAAACACAACGAACTTCGTAAACAAACAAAGGAACTGCATAAAGGGAAAACTCCTCTTAACTATAGAGGACCTCTAATGACACCCACTATGGTGTCGAACTATCAATGATAACGATAAGCCAATACCCGTTAGAAATGAATAGGGAGACGGACCCTTTGTATCCGGGGTAGAGACCAATAATATTTAAAGGAATAGGGAGACGGACCCTTTGTATCCGGGGTAGAGACCAATAATATTAGAAGGAATAGGGAGACGGACCATTTGTATCCGGGGTAGAGACCAATAATATTAAAAAGAATAGGGAGACAGACCCTTTGTATCCGGGGTAGAGACTAGTAACATTAAAAGGTATAGGGAGACAGACCCTTTGTATCCGGGGCAGAGGCTAGTAACATTGAATAGGAATAGGGAGACGGACCCTTGGTATCCGGGGCAGTGGCTAGTAACATTTAAAACAACAGAGAGAGAGAGAGCTATCCGAGAATGGAGGATTAGCTATGGAGAGGACGTTCTCCCAATGGTGGTGAAAAGAGAATTCACAAATAACCCTTAAGGAAACAAGGAAAGATTAGCACCTACATGAGGTGGCCACGGGATCTAAACTATATCCCCAGACCTGGTGCAAAGAGAAAGAAAATACACTTTAAGGGAACAAGAGAAAAGAAATGAAAAACACAACGCTCGAATGATCCCATAGTGAGGATCATGGATATAACATACCTATGCACACATTTTATTACTTACATGATTGTTGCTGCTATACTAGCAGCTCGCTGTGCTTGGTTGCGTGTTTGATGTGCTGTGATGCCAGCATGTTATGCTTGGATGTTTGTTGATATTGCAATGCTACCTTAAAGGGTGTATGATATCATGATATATTGTGGTGTGCTTTACTGCTTTATTATAGCATGTAAATTCACTTAATAATATTCGACCAAGTAGTCGTGTGGCCCGGCAACATACGGGCTACACACGATCATACTCAGCGTAGTTTGCTGAGTCCTTTACAACCCAACTTTTACAGGTATGAGCCGGACGATAACGGAGCGTAGGCGGGATGGCTACCATGGGGGTAGTCCATCGGGGCATAATTCTTGACTTGTAGTAGTATGCTTGAAGTATGGGTTGTTACTACACCCGGGATGTAATGTTCAGTTTATGATTTGGTAATATTGTTGTAGACACTCGATATTCGGAATTGTATCTTGTATTGTATATGAGTTTTGGTTGAGGGCTGTTTCGAGTCATGCAGACAGTAACTTGGTGTTGGTAGTATGGTTGTGTCAATGATAAGCCGCAAACTTATCATATTTTATGCATTAGATTTAGTATTATATTTATCTAAATAAAGTTATATATGTGTTATTTATGTTATATTATGTGTTAAAGTATATTATTTGTACAGATTTATGTTTTTGTAAGTTTTCTGTGCAAGAAATGATTTTCTAGGCAAAAGTTCAAATGTTGCCGGACTCCAGGCCGGATTTCTTCTGCACGGCATGAACACAGAATAGAAAAGAGGCATTGCCGGATGCTATGTCGGGTAAATGCTATCCGGCATGAGTGTAAAGTCGCTTCGGTTGACCATACGACAGCACATGTGTTCCACGTGATTTCCAACTGCTGCCGGGGTGATGCCGGGTATCTCCTACCCGACATATGTACTGTTTCACGCGCAATTGGTGGTTTTGACCGTTAACAGTTGGGCACATTTATCACATGTGCCGGCTACTGATGACCCAGCACGACGCCCGGCAAGAGACATTTTGATGCCTATAAATAGGCCGAGAAAGGCTGCAATTTGACAGACTTCAACATCACATTATACGTCATTCACACTTCATTTCCGCCACATTCCATCTGTTGGTGTCCAAGGAACGTCTGCAGATCCATCCACGCGAGAGAAGAAGAAGACCTTGACGGGTTAAGGCTATTAACATCCCCTTCTCCCCCTTTGTATTCTCTTCTTGTAGTTGTGTGGATGGTGATGCAGAATCCTTGTTAGGTTTTTGGTTAGGGAAGATTTCCTTGGAAAACTCTTATGACCATTTATGGAATTTTCAAGTTTCTTAACCCGAGTTCTAGTCTTTATGCAAAGTTGAATAAAGTAGCTACTTATTCACTTATCTCTAAGTTCTACTTAAGGTTTCCAAAAGCAAGAGTAGAATAGATTAGGATTTTGGTGATCTTTAATATTGTTGTTCTGAAAAGTGGGCAACAAATGCTAAGGTTTAGGATTAATCTCTTGTTTCCCATTATTCTGTTTGTATTCGCGACATTAGATATGCACGATGCAAGTATGGATAATGAGTTCCTTTATTCAGACCTGATTCTGGAAGTGTTGTTTACGAAATGTACGATGCCAGATGTGGTGCCGGATGAAAGTTGTCCGGCATATTCAAGGCCATGAATCTGCCGGGTAGCCGAGGTCTGGCATGTCACCCGGCATATGCATTTTGCGAGACCAAATCCTCTTTGAGACTTGCCACCCTTGGTTATTAGTCTTACATTTCCCTTACATTGATAATCTTCCCAAATCAAAGTTAG
The DNA here is from genome assembly GCA_023374045.1 of Limonium bicolor. Taxonomy (NCBI): domain Eukaryota; kingdom Viridiplantae; phylum Streptophyta; class Magnoliopsida; order Caryophyllales; family Plumbaginaceae; genus Limonium; species Limonium bicolor. Next base: position 7,958 of record JAIOTZ010000112.1, read on the forward strand.
TTTATTTAGTTTTCAAAGTTAGCATCACATTTACTTTCCCCCTTTGTTATTATAGAATAGGCTTTTGCCCGGATTAGGACTAGTTTTCTATAAGTCCCTTGGGTTCGATACTCTCGGTCGTAATATATTTACACTATACTCCGATAGGGTTTTATTTTGCTACCCGTAGTAGAGTTGTAGGTTTAGTTATTTATTTTATTCTTTTTATATATAGTTTTATCCCTACAAAAAACTTGTTAGCAAATTGGCGCCGTTGCCGGGGACTTGGAATTAGTCCAAGTCCTACATTCGGTAAAACGCCCTATTCTTTATTCTTCTTTAATTCTTCGATTCTTTAATTTAATTTGTTCATTTTATTTTCGGTTGAATGTGCCGGATACACTACCGGGTGTTCTACGTCCGGCATCTTGGAGGAAGTCCTACGCCAGATTGAGTTTACCCGGCGCACGACCCGGCATAATCAAACTTCAACTTTTACTTCGCATTGTCCTTTTTCGAATCTTTGATTTGTCTATAAATATTCTTTTTCATTGCTCTTTTATGTTAACTTCCCTTTCCCTTTCCCATTTAATTTTCTTTTCGAGTTTGAACGCACCGGGTGGTATGCCGGGTAAGTTCAACCCGACATTAGTGGAGGAAGTCCACTGCCGGGTACAACTAACCCAGTAACCTTTCCAGCATCTTCAAATTATTTTCAGTTTTAAATTATTTTCATAAAATGTTAAATTCCTCATAGTATTCTATTCTTTTCTTGCACCATTCACTTACATCTCTCTTTTAATACTTCCTAATTGTTGATTCTTTATTTTTTTTTAGATTCACAGAAGACCGGACGCGACGCCGGGTACTCTGAACCCGGCAGTATTGGAGGAAGTCCAATGCCGGGTGCCATACACCCGGCACCGTGTCCGGCATAACCAAAACATTACTTTTTCTTGTATTCTCGTAATTTTAATATGTCATTATATTATTTATTTTATTATTACGAAGTATTATAACATTTTCTCTTGCTCCTCCTGAAGTTATCAAAGTGAATGCTTCTGCAGTCCACGAATTCTCCTGAAGATTTAGCAAATTTTGAGCCAGAAATCGAGAGGACTCTTCTTCGCTCCATTCGTCAACGAAGAAACCAACAACACCTACCTTCTACATCAATGGCAGCACAAACCGTCCGCAACATCAACCGGCCTTCTAACCAAGGCCAAAAGCCAGCAATCGACCTCCCACTCCTCGCACAAAATGAACATGATGAATGGAAAAAACTCAAGCCATATCATCAAATCAGATGCATCAAGGAGTTGGGTATGTTCGACGGTACAAACCCGGACGATGCTTTGCTCCACATCACCAAACTTCTACAACACACAAACAGTCTAACCTCCACAAACAATGTCCTCCAATATGCCAGACTTTCCCTCTTTCCCCATAGCCTTACGGGGAATGCCAGCAAGTGGTACCACAGTCTAACCCCTTGTACCATCACCACATGGGAGGACATGGCAACCAAGTTTTATGACAAATTCATGCCCCCTAGTCGCACCCTGGAGATGATCGCCGACATTTACAACTTTAGACAACCTAGCTCGGAGAACATCTGTGAGACTTGGGACAGATTCAAAGGGTTGCTTCGCACATGTCCACACCACGGCCTCACCAAAAAACAACTATCTTAGTTGTTTTACAAAGGATTGATCAATCAATGCAAGACGATGATCTTATCCTCCCTTGGTGCCGATATATTAAAGAAGCCTGGAGATCAATTCCTTAGTGGGGTTGAATCTCTTTGCGAAGAGATTAGGGATTGGGCCACCGGTGGAACCAGGGGTAGTACCGCTGGTTTATATCATGTGGGAGAGGGCGACGCTAAATTTGACAAACTTATGCAAAGTCATGAGCAGTTGTTGGAGAGCAACGCTCAAACGTCCACGAAGGTTAGCGCTCTACAGAAGGTGGTGGAGCAAATAGCAATGAACAAACTTCCTCAACAGACGAACGTGGTTAGTGCACGACCACACGCTCCGAGCCCTGATATGCCAGACTTTAAAAATGTTTAGGAAGTCAATTATGTGAGTAACCAAGGGTATCAGCAGCCATGGCAACAGGGGAGCCAACCCCCTCAACACTTCCAGAGTCAAGCCGGCTACCAGGGAGGTCCACGGCAATACAGACCATCCCATCCTGCATCATCATCAGAGGCTAAAATGGATGAACTTCGTGACATGATGTCAGCCCTGATGAACAAGACCTAGGACACTCACAATGAGATCTCGACCATTCGCAAGGAGCACAAATCGTTGCAGTTGCAGTTACAGCAACTTCTGACGCAACCGCGACAACAAGGTCAGCTCCCGTCCCAAACTCAAACCAATCCACGGGAGCATGCGAATTTGGTCACTATCTTGCCCCGGATCTCAAATGATGTCAAATAGCCTAAAATGCTAAGTGTAGGGCGGTTCCTCCTCACGCCTTCACTATCAAACAGGGGAGTCCTTCGTATCATTCAATTTTTCTCTTTTAGTTTTATGTTATTTTTTTCTTTTAATTGCTTTCATTAGAGTTATTTTAAGTTTCTTAAAAAAAAGACAACAAATATTTTCAATTATATTGTTTCTTTTGAACACTGGGGACAGTGTTCCTGCCAAGTGTAGGGCAGGGATCCCGCTTAAAAATAAGTTTTTTATAATATGCATAAGTTGTGCGTTTTATCAATATTTTACTAACTTTTTGCATGTTTTTGATTAAGATGAGATTCGGAATGAATACATGCTTGTTCTCTCAAAAGGTAAGCTTTCTAATGACTTATAGATTTCTGTTTTTAACTTTTTGATTCTCTTTATTAACATGAGTATATGATCTTTCTCCTAATTCTTTCCTTTATGTATTTTGGGTACTTGTTTCTTTTCTTTTCAAATTGTGAAAGATATTTTGGGTGAAAATCTTAAAAAGGGTTTTTGTGCAAAAGAAAGAAGAAGAAGAAAAAGGAAAAAAATCTTCTTCCAAAGGAAAAGCATTATATTGCTTGAGGTTGAAAAAGGTGCCTCAGAATAAAAGCAAGAAACGAGAGTTTTTTCTTTTATTTTTCTCCTAAATTCCCCGTTCTTCAATGCAGAAAATCATGGTTGATTCAGAAACCCTTGCAAAATAGGGCTGAACATAAAAAATACATCGATGAGTGTCTTGGCCACATTCAGAAACTCTTGCAAAATAGAGCTGAATGATGGAAACTGGAAAAAGGAGAGATTACAAATCCCTTATGCAAAATAGCCCAAAAGTTTTTGATCAGTTTTGAAATTCTTTATTTTATACCCATTAGTATGTTTGGATAGATAAGGTAGATTAAGTGATACTTGTGAATTAGAGTCAGGCAGTTAGAAATATTGATCTAATTGTCATTCTAATGTTTATCTGTTTTGTGCATAAGTAATTACTCCATTCTAATCTTGTTTTGCTCGAGGACTAGCAAAAGGTAAGTGTAGGACCTTGATAAGCCGCAGACTTATCATATTTTATGCATTAGATTTAGTATTATATTTATCTAAATAAAGTTATATATGTGTTATTTATGTTATATTATGTGTTAAAGTATATTATTTGTACAAATTTATGTTTTTGTAAGTTTTCTGTGCAAGGAATGATTTTCTAGGCAAAAATTCAAACGCTGCCGGACTCCAGGCCGGATTTCTTTTGCACGGCATGAACACAGAACAGAAAAGAGGCATTGCCGGATGCTATGCCGGGTAAATGCTATCCGACATGAGTGTAAAGTCGCTTCGGTTGACCATACGACAGCACATGTGTTCCACGTGATTTCCAACTGCTGCCGGGTGTGATGTCGGGTATCTCCTACCCGGCATATGTACTGTTTCGCGCGGAATTGGCGGTTTCGACCGTTAACAGTTGGGCGCATTTATCACGTGTGCCGGCTACTGATGACCCGACACGACGCCCGGCAAGCGACATTTTGATGCCAATAAATAGGCTGAGAAAGGCTGCAATTTGACAGACTTCAACATCACATTATACGTCATTCACACTTCATTTCCGCCACATTCCATCTGTTGGTGTCCAAGGAACGTCTGCAGATCCATCCACGCGAGAGAAGAAGAAGACCTTGACGGGTTAAGGCTATTAACATCCCCTTCTCCCCCTTTGTATTCTCCTCTTGTAGTTGTGTGGATGGTGATGCAGAATCCTTGTTAGGTTTTTGGTTAGGGAAGATTTCCTTGTAAAACTCTTATGACCATTTATGGAATTTTCAAGTTTCTTAACCCGAGTTCTAGTCTTTATGCAAAGTTTAATAAAGTAGCTACTTATTCTCTTATCTCTAAGTTCTACTTAAGGCTTCCAAAAGCAAGAGTAAAATAGATTAGGATTTTTGTGATCTTTAATATTGTTGTTCTGAAAAGTGGGCAACAAATGCTAAGGTTTAGGATTAATCTCTTGTTTCCCATTATTCTGTTTGTATTCGCGACATTAGATATGCACGATGTAAGTATGGATAATGAGTTCCTTTATTCAGACCTGATTCTGGAAGTGTTGTTTACAAAATGTACGATGCCGGATGTGGTGCCGGATGAAAGTTGTCCGGCACATTCAAGGCCATGAATCTGCCGGGTAGCCGAGGTCCGGCATGTCACCCGACATATGCATTTTGCGAGACCAAATCCTCTTTGAGACTTGCCACCCTTGATTATTAGTCTTACGTTTCCCTTACATTGATAATCTTCCCAAATCAAAGTTAGTTTATTTAGTTTTCTTAGTTAGCATCACATTTACTTTCCCCCTTTGTTATTATAGAATAGGCTTTTGCCCGGATTAGGACTAGTTTTCTATAAGTCCATTGAGTTCGATACTCTCGGTCGTAATATATTTACACTATACTCCGACCGGGTTTTTTTTTGCTACCCGTAGTAGAGTTGTAGGTTTAGTTATTTATTTTATTCCTTTTATATATAGTTTTATCCCTACAAAAAACTTGTTAGCAGTCAACCACGTGGGTGGTTGACATCTGTGACACCCGGATGGAGTTTATACCGCTGCGTAGTTAACCGTGATGTTGTTTAGGCACGACGTTTGTATTACTGGATGTTTTATTCGGGGGTGTTACAGAAAGTGGTATCAGAGCGTAACTACGCTCTGATGACTGGAACAGGAAATACCGAGTTTAGGAATTCTGACAATGAGTTAAGGGTTAGGGTAGTACGTGAGGCGTGTTAACTAGGATTCTTCCCAGTAATTACTGTATACCTAACAGACACCTACACCCAACCTCTACGTCTCTAATTTTCTTAAAAATTCAGAGAAAGAACACCGGAGAGGTAGAAAGCCTCCTCACACTCGGGAAAACCCGATCCGGCAATAACTTAATGTTATTAACCCGTGAAGAAAAGACTATATCATACAACAGTCCCAAGATTTGAAGCTCTGACTAGAGCGTGAAGTTCAAAGACATCGCCAAAGGAAAGATACCCATTGAGGGACCAATTTTAGCGACAACTTGGGTCGACATGCTTAGCAGTCGATAGACCCTACCTCACAAGCAAAGAGGACCGAAATACCCCAAGATTCATGAAATAAATAAAGCTCAAATAAGCAATTAATTAAGCTAAGAATGCGATTGAGATAAATTCCGCATTTCGAACACTTGAGAGGGTAATTTATGAAAACCTCTCGTAAAACAATGAAATAAGAAAATATAATTCGAGACGTAATTACACAATAAAATTGGTACGGTCTATCATGCTGAATGAAGCATGACACAATATTATACACAAAAAAAAACTCGAAATTCAATAAATTCCATGCTTCTTCTCACATTTCTCTTCATTCTCTGTATTACCTGACGAAAACAATACAACCTCCTCTCTTCTCCTTTTATCCAATTATTCTTCTAAGTCTCTCAATCTCAGACAGCTGAAACTGGTGACCAGAAACTGGTCATCCTCTTCTGCTTCTACCACCGGCAAATGAGGAACATACATACTAATGTTTCCTTCATTCTCTTCTCGTTCGAGATGTTTTATTCCCGTGGGACCCCACAATCGTCCCACAAGGGACAAATGCTGCTTACCATACTTCTACTCTACAACAACATAATATAACACCAATAAAATGGGCAACAAGCCTTACGATATGAAATTATGAACCAAAAGGCTGGAAGTATGTACAATATCTAGCCGTTATGTTAGCATGCAACGTATACCCTCATCTAACCACCATCACCATTTGGTATATGGTTACCCACCGAAACACAAATCAAACAGATAAGAAAATGGCAGTGAATTCGCCACTATGTTCAAACCTCTATCGAGTATACCAAATAAAGAGGAGTTGGGTACAATAGAGAATTAAGTTTCAATCAAGGAGGAACAAATTCCGAAAGAGGAACTGTTAAAACACCCACAAGCAATGCTACGGGTAATTGTGGAATTAAATTTTATGAGAAGATAAACCCTTTGGATCTTGTGTTCATCATTAACTATGAATATGGATGAAATGATACGGAGTCTCACTAACGAATACAGTGAGAACATGAAATTAAAACTCTAGTTCTAATAATTAATATGGAAAACGGAATAAAGTGTAAGTCAGACTGAAGTGAGCCTAAATGGGCCAACAAGAAAAATCAAACAAATATTTATGAGGAGGGAAATATCGAGAGGAAACCAAAATATTTATGAATAACTGGGTCTCGAAATTTGAAAGTTTTGAACAAAATAAAAGGTCGTAATGGGGAGATTAACTGATGGGCTAAGATGGGTAATGAATCACTTGGTAGATTCAGTATTAAATTGTAAGTGTGGAGGAAGCGAGTAATAATGTGAGAACCTGAAGGTATATAACTGTATGTCCCAATTGACAAGCACTGGAATTTATGTGACCACATGTAGCGAATGAACACGTATACATACACAAATGGTACGAGGATTGAAGTGAGAAGAACTTATAATCCAGGAGAATATTGATTGGAGAGAACACTCATATGGAGATGTATATAATCTAGGGATCATTATAATATAAATACGACCTTGAACCTTATGACACATGAGTATGTATTAGGTACAACACATAGATGTATACAAAGTTAGAAGATTCACACACTTAATCTCAAGGCTTGGATCTTGTTACTAGTTCATGAATTGAGTGCCAGATGACTAGAAACGAGTGGGTTAAGAATTAAAATTTGTTAAACTAATTATTTGCTTAAAACGGACGTGCAAGGTTGAACTTGACCCTGGCCAGGTCAAGTGACACTGAGCACAAATTGGGGTGTAGAGGTAGCCCAACACTTACGCTGATCACGTCAGTGTTGGACGATTCTTGAAACCCCCTACAAGTGGACACATAACTACAAATAGGTGTCAAATTGTATAAATTGATTTGGTAAAGTGCGAAGAAAGCATTGTTGCCACTAGATAATAAAATCACATAAAATACACCGATACATGGTTCAAAACCTAGAAAGTAAACACATACGAAGATGTAAAGACTTGAAATTGTAGGAAGAATGGCGTGATGTTACTAATAGCCAAATAGATAATACATGAAAACATGTACTACAGAAACCAAGTGCAAGACACTGGACCTTGCGACTAAGCAGAGCTAATCGACAAGCTACTGCTTGATACGATCATAAGAACGATGATGTTAATAAGGAAACTAAAACATCCTATGTTAAACAATTTACAATCATAGAGACCTCTAACATATACAATTTGACACCCTTCAGACTTAAACTAAAGGAGGTCAGCCAGTAATGTCAAGGCCATAATTGGGCTGGAAAATGAAGGTTACTTGAATACGAAGAAAAGCCTATTTTGGCTGTACGCATCAAGGGAGAGAATAGGTAACAATGCTAGGAGAGTAAACTAGCTAGGTATATATAATTATGATCGGTAATATCAACCAAGCATGTTGTCATAACAACGACACATTTGTAACATTGAAAAACACCCGACACTAAACCATTACTACAAAGCATATATGAATATAAACCTAAAGGTCAGCTAAGAAGAATAACTCAAACGCCTAAAAGCGCACTAAAACAATGAATATCCAACCACAAAAAAAAATGGATAGACAGATTACAAGCCACCAAAATCGTGCATAAATTCAAATTCCCCACGGCAGTCAAGAGGTGTTTATTCATAAATGATAAGGATACAATTAAGCCATACACCACCTTGGAAGACATAGTGAAGGAAAACTAAACCTGAAGGAAATCAGAATCACACAGTAGAAGCTGGTGGACCGTATCTCACATTTCCCAGATGAACAACAAGTGACCTACTGGGCCAATACCTTAACCTAACCCTAGAGAGGCTAAACCCGAATCCGTTATAGATCGGTATGGAAACCGATAAGAATCATTGAGACAGAAACTACCCTCTAACATGGTCAAGGAATTTGATAGGATCATAAGGTGAACTAATAGCATAGAAACTAGAATGCCCCATGAGAAGTAAACATCTCGAACCGTGGTTCAAGGATTATAGAAAAGGGATTACGTGGGCATAATCCATTTTTAAGGGGGGTAGGCGCATTGTGTTTTCACTTGTTTGGCTCGTTTGAGGTGTTGTTTTTGATGCGATATGCGTGAACTGTGTGTGGATTGGTTTGAATGCATTGTGGTTATGAATGAATGAATTAGTCATCTTATTACTTATGAGTACAGTATATGAGTATTACTGGTACATTGAAATATTATTGAGAACCTGGTGAAGCCACAGATGTGGCGTAGTTCTTATAAGCACAAATGGTGAAATAGAACTTGGAACTTGCGGGACATGATCCCTTGGTTAGAGAGAACAAATTCAGGATTTGACCCTCTTACTATGTGTATTCCTACAACCACCGTTGATGGTTAATAGGTTGTGTGGTGTATTGTATTGGTTGTACACTGTGCGATGAATGAATGTTGCATGTTGATTGTTGCATTGGTGTGCTTTAAACACTTGAGACGTATTTGGTGTTGTATACGTGAACTATTGTGTATGTATGAAATACCCCAAACTAATAAAACATGGATTAAACATCTAATCACATTGATTAAGGCCTAAACATGCCTTAAAAGTCAACTGAGGACAACAGTGGTCAACACAAAGCATCATATTGCACCCTTTGACTGTTTAGGGTAAATAAATACCCAAAATGAACTACTTAGGACCTAAAAATTTTTCCTAAGCATATTAAAACATTACTAAACATATTACAACTGTTGGACAACACTCCAACACAAAGAACAAGCACTGTTCATGCTTCAAGGTCAAGTAGGGCAAAAATGTGCTCAAAGAAAACCTTAAAGGTCTAATGACCTCTAAATGATATAAAATTGGATACCATGATCAAATATCATGTAAGGAACACAAAAAAACTGTTCTCAATGAAAATAGAGCTCAGAAACACCCTGCGACACAAAATGTGCACTAAAACACCTTAAGCACGTTTTTTGTAATTGCCTTCTAAATTGGCTTTTAAATGGGCTTAAAGGTTATAATTACCTATAATATGCTAATATATCATATTATAACATTAGGAATTTAAATTCCAGAATTTATGTTGGAGTAAAGTGTGTTACAACTTCTAAACACTTAGGCAGTTACTAATCGTTTTGTGGAATAGTGGAATGTGGGTGTCGAACTCTTGGACCTTGCTGTGGTTTAACTGATAGCGTAAATTAACTGAGAATTCTAATAGACTACTGAACAAAACTTAGCATTTTTGAGAGAAATTGTGGTTTAGAACTTAATTTAAACAAAACATAAAAATAACAATTAATTAAAACAGAATTAATAATAGCTTATAAAACTCTTTTTGTTTTTAAAGAAAGCACCCTGGGTTGTTCTGCTCACCTATTTTATCTCCAATTATATACCATAAACCTTCCCACTTTAGCAATAAACTCAAGAATCTTAATTAGTTTATTGACCGTTCCTGTCTAAAACCCTGATAATTTAAACAACAGCGCAATCTTGCTCAAGTTATAATAAATAATCGCAGTATTAACAATTCCTATTGGAGACTGGTTAACCTGTAGGCGAATCTCGCTTCTATCGTTAACCCGTTTTGACTTCTCTGTCTAGAATCTTGTCTCAGCACCGCATTTAACACAACTACAAATATCACTTTAATAATTGGCCCAAGATAAAGCGCATTAAGGAGGAGAATCAAAATATTGCTTTGAACAGATTATATTAGAAAGTCTACGTAACCAGTTAATAAAATAAGCTTGCTTCCCAACGCAGGAGGCTAAGGTTTTTACTTAGACACATAATATACAAACAGATATCGTAAGCACTGACAGCCATTAAAACAAAGTACAGTTAAGAAAGAAAGAGCTCTCTGCATTCGCACGGGCTGTATGGAGGAGAATGGAATAGAACTGTGAATTGAATGAGCGAGAGTGTTTCAGAGAGTTGAGTGTGAACCAACGTGCGCATTTTTTTCTGATGAAGTAGCAGTGGCTTATATAGAAGAGACGATGAGGAAGACATAACTGGAGTGGACACCGACGCGTGAGGATTTAAGGTAGTGCCTGATATTGCTGGGGAAGTAGATAGAATATTTTTTTGCAGGGGCCAAAGAATTAGAGAAGACGGTCGGCTTAGTTGCAGCTCTATCTGTGTCCGGTCTTATTTCCACGGACATAATTGGCGTATCATCAGTGTTGTCCGCCCTTTCCACGGACAACACACAGCTTCATTGTTTCTTGTCCGGCCAAATCTCCTCGGACATACCAATGACATTACCTCACGTCCGCCCTCTTCCGCCTTTCTTTCCACGGACCAATGCGTCCGGGTTCTGTCCGCCTTTCTTTCCCCGGACGTGTCATGCGTCCGCCCCACGTCCGTCCCTTTTAAACCCGGACGTGGTGTTTTGTTTCCTCCAACGTCACGATGCATTTCTTACTTATTTTTCAACAATCTTCAAGTGGGCTTAGATATGTCGTTTTAGCTCCGTTTCACTCGGGTTTTTTGCGTGGAAAGCTTGTGAATAAAGTATGTGATTCCAAGACTTTTTACTGCCTTTGACATAAAATGTATCAGTTCACATACCAAAACATAAATCTTGAGGAAAAACATCGATAAGTGAGTAATATTAATCTTCGAAGTAAGTAAATATAAGGTAGATTGAACCCTTAAATGTCTATGTATTTCTCACTTATCAATTTACAAATATTTACAAATTTAATATTAAAATATTAATAAAACCCTAAAGGGGGCTCGTTTGAGTCAACGTTGACTAAGAATGGTCAAGGGTCAAGTTTGACCCCTTGGACCTCATGATTCGGCAGTCACAGGCTGGGGGAGTTTGAATTCGCCACTTGCAACACAAGAAACAAGGTTCCAACACCTTTCCATGATTTAAGGGACCACTTTTACCTTTATAATACAATAATGTAAATATTCTGTTATGCCCCAAAATTTTTTTTATTTTATCTTATTCCTTCTGATTCGCAAAGGGAGTTTGGATTAATTTGTACCTACTAGAGTGTTTACATTCCTTAAATATTATTGTCATAGCTTGAGGAAGGAGAATAGAAATAGCATGCTCTATCACTTATACAATGTTTTTCGGCGCGTCCGAACTTCTGTCCGAACTAGGAAGTTCAGACATGCTCTGTTGCGTTTGGATTTTCTGAGAGTTTCACTGCTTCTTTGAGGAGTTTACTGTGTCTAAATGTCCGAACTTCCGTCCGAAACTTGGAATGGTGGACACCACCCCGTTTTGCGCCACCTCTGATTTTCTCTTTGACATGTGTCTGAACCTTTAAGCTCGGACACATGTTCGGACTTCCCACGAGTTGTTTTCCGAAGGACGTCCGAACATCCGCGAACTTGGATGTTCGGACACCTTGAAATTTCTGCGGATTTGAGTTCGACCTATGTCCGAACTTCGATGTCCGGACACAAGTTCGGACCCCCCCCTCTGTTTTCACCATTAACTTGTTCATTTGAGCTCCGTTTTGAGTGCCGTTTGAGGCGTTGGTTTCCTCCTTCTGAGTACTATCTGTTTCATGTGTTTTTAGCATGTGTTTAAGTGTTTTCTGATTTTAAGGTCTCCGTTAATCTTTTGAACTCTGTCTTGCTCTGAAAATATGATTCAACCTCTGACTTCAGTTTGGTTTCGTATTTACTGATCGGGTTCGACTTCTGTTTTGCTAAGGCTTTCCATTGGTAAGGTCCTTCTCTGATTTTGCTAAGCTTTCGCTTTCTGTTCTGATCTGGTTTAGACTTCCGCTCTGCTCTGTATTAAGCTTCGATTTGTTTGGATTAAGCCTCTATTTTGGGACCTAGTTACTTTGTTTCTGAGCCGTGAATGGCTGGGTCAAGCTATTCCGTGGTATACCATGTAGACATCATTCTGAGTGTGGGTCATGCCCAATCTGTTCTGTGGGGTTGACGAACCCTTTGGCCTTCGGGTCATTTCTGCGTTGTCGAGGGATCTGTTAGATCCATGGGTCTTCGACCCTTTCTGAGTGTTATGCTTGGTGCTAGTGTCCCACTTCTGATTGTTAAGAGTTCTGTTTTCTGTTAGCTCTATCTGTTTTTGATTTTCTGACAGATTGCTATGTGCTTTCTGTCTTCTAAAAGCATCTGGTTTACTAAGTGATCTGTTTCTGTCTGCTCTGTCTGTTTCCAAACGTCGACGGACTGCTGTGTGCTTTCTGTTTGCTGGGTATTTCTGCTTTATAAGCGCTCTGTTTCGTCTGCTCTCTATCTGTATTTGATTTGAGACGGTCTGCTGTGTTCTTACCGCCTTCTGATAAGTTCCGGATTTGCTAAGCTTCTGATTTCGTCAAGCTTTAAGCTTTAGTTTACCTTGTGCTATTAAGTGTATGTTTTGACCACCGCTTAGCTTCTTGTGTTTTAGACTTCAGTCTATTTGAAAGACTTCTGTTTTGTCTCTGCTTTCGCCCTGGTTAAGCGCTTTCGTATATGTATATATATGTATGTTCAGTATCTGTTTTGAGCATGCTCAGCTGATGAAATTTATCACCTGCTGAGCAATAGTTTTACTCACCCCTATCTCCGTCTGATTTACAGGTTTTAGTTCGTGCTTGGAGATTCGGCTCTTACTTTTCATTTTGGCATTTGAGTTTTGTATTTAGTTTGTTTGGCCTTAGGGCCCAGTTGTATTTAGATTATGCTTTGTATTTCAGTTTGGCTTCCGCCTGTGTAATGAAAGACATGTTGTATTCGTCTATTTGGTAATATATGAGATTCAGTTCTGTTTTGGGAGTTCGCTAGTGTAGCCTTGCGTTGTCTTAGGTAATAAGCGCGCGGCGGTAACGGTCTCTCAACCAGGGTGGTTTTTGGGGTCGTTACATTTAGTGGTATCAGAGCTCGGTTTGGCTTTCGTTGGATTTGTTGGGTGTCTGCATGTCTACGCTTCCGTGTCTTGCCTGATATCTGCTATGTGCTATCTGTTGCGTGATTTTGATTGTTATCTGGTGTTTTTTTTTGTCTCTGCTCTGTGGTAGTCCCCCATCAGAGTGGCGCAGCGGAAGCGTAGTGTTTGTTTGCATGTGCTTGTGTGTTCTAAGAGTGAGTCTGAGAGTGTCGGGTCCTTTGGGAAAGGATGACCAAATGTGAGTTCCTGATTGACAGAGTTGTGTGCTTCAGTTGTGAGCTTGTGTTGTACGTTCTGTGTTGTGTTCTGGTGGGAGTTCGCGAGTATGTTGGTCCTTTAGGTAAGGACACCTTTGAGAGTTCTTGTGCCTTTTGGCTGAGTGTTAGTAATCTTCTGTTTCACCTCTTCAATCAGTGAGTCATTTAACAAGTTCTGAGTGTTAGCTCTGTGAGGTGTGGACTTCTGAGATGTGTAAGGATTTCCTTCTGTGCTTTTAGGCCGAATCCCCAAAAATATTCTGCTATGTGCTAGATTTGTGAGGTGCAAGCTTATAAGATATGTGAGTGTTGTTCCTATTCCTTCAAGCTTATAGTTTGTAATATTTTGCTTTGCTCATTCTTTTAGTGAATCAGCTAGTGAGGTTCGTGTGTTAGCTCGTATAAGTAGAGCTTCTGAGATATGTTAGTGTTCCTTATATGTCTTTGTGCTAAGCCTTTAGTGATCATCTGTTGTCTTTCTGTCGGCGCGTCAGTCAGTGTATTCTGGTGTGAGCTTGTGAGTGTGCTTGGTCCTTGGGTTAGGACAACTTCTGAGAATTCTTGTGTCTTTGGGCTGAGAGTTACTGATCTTCTGTTCCGCCACTTCTGTCAGTAAGTCGACCAGTAAAATGGAGTGTTAGCTCTTCGAGGTTGGAGCTTCTGAAATGAGTGAGTGTTCTTTCTGTGCCTTGCGCTAAGCTTTGGTGATCATCTGCTTTGCTTCCTCTGTCAGTGAGTCAGTGTGTGTATTCTGAGTGTTAGCTTTGTGACCATTCCCTTCTGTGCCACAAAGCTAGGAGTTAGTACTCTTCTGTCTGTCCTTCTGTCAGTCAATCAGCTAGTGCATTCTGAGTGTTAGCCTTGTGAGCGTTCCCTTCTGTGCCTTGGAGCTATGTATCAGTGGTCTTCTTCTGGTCCTTCTGTCAATCAATCAACTGTGCATTCTGTTCTGAGTGTTAACTCCTTGTTCGTGTTTGTAGTGTTCCTGCACTGGAAGTGCATCTGCTAGTATTCTGGATTTCGTCGAATTTCGAGGACGAAATTCTTTTTAAGGGGGGTATGTTGTTATGCCCAAATTTTTTTTTATTTTATCTTATTCCTTCTGATTCGCAAAGGGAGTTCAGATTAATTTGTACCTTATACTAGAGTGTTTATGACATTCCTTAAATATTATTGTCATAGCTTGAGGAAGGAGAATTAGAAATAGCATGCTCTATCATTTATTTATTTATTTGTTAGGGAAGGGACTTCTTAATTCTTTAATTTATTTCCTTCTCTCTTCCTACTCCTATTCACGTTATTTCTCTCCTTCCACTTTCCTGACATCTATTCACTACAGTTTCATCGCTCTCAAACCCTCATCCCTTTGCTCATCCTCTTCTTCAATTTCTTTCAATTGTAATCGCTGGAGGTCTATAGATGGAATTGTGTTCGTCCGTCGGTCGTCAATCAGGTTGGATTGTAGATTGGTTCTCTTCTCCATTAAGGCTTCCTCTTCTCTTTTCTAATTCTGATTTTGTATTTTGGGAGCGGTTCAATTCGAGGGATTATCATTTGACTGGAGATTCGGGAAGGCGATTCGTAGAGTCCGCAGAGATGGCTTAGCTACGGATGTGAGGTAGGTGGCAGATGGATTCAGTTGTGTGTGTTCACCCACGGGGGTTTCGGTCAATGTTTCCGCATATGTTTATTTGACTCTGATTTGTGGTGATTTGGGTGATTTCTGATTTGCGTTTCTAATGTGTTAAAACCCCGTGGGTAGTGTTTTGATTCGCATATTTTGTTATGTAAGTATTGCTTTGACAATGGTGAATCTACCTCTATGGTTCCCTTCTGTTTTGTGAACTTTGAGTGCTTCTGATTTGAGAGTTCGGATTGTTTAATTGCCCTATGTTTGGTGATCGACCTCTGTCTGATTTGTCTTGGTTTTGACCTTCTAAAACTGCCATGGTTATGGTTTAAAGACTTTGGTTTCGTACTGCATTTTTTTTTGACATTGTTTTGAGGACTCTGTTCGCATCTGATTTCGTTCTGGAAATTGAGCTTTTCGGTGCGTCCGAACTTCCGTCCGAACTTGGAAGTTCGGACACGCTCTGTTGCGTGGATTTTCTGAGAGTTTCACTGTGTCTGAACTTCCGTCCGAACTTGGAAGTTCGGACACACCCCGTTTTGCGCCCTCTGATTTTCTCTTTGACATGTGTCCGAACCTTTAAGCTCGGACACATGTTCGGACTTCCCACGAGTTGTTTTCCGAAGGACGTCCGAACATCCGTCCGACCTTGGATGTTCGGACACCTTGAAATTTTCTACGGATTTGAGTTCGACCTGTGTCCGAACTTCGACGTCCGGACACAAGTTCGGACCCCCCTCTATTTTCACCATAACTTGTTCGTTTGAGCTCCGTTTTGAGTGCCGTTTGAGGCGTTGGTTTCCTCCTTCCGAGTACTATCTGTTTTCATGTGTTTTAGCATGTGTTTAAGTGTTTTCTGATTTTAAGGTCTCCGTTAATCTTTTGAACTCTGTCTTGCTCTGAAAATATGATTCAACCTCTGACTTCAGTTTGCTTTCGTATTTACTGATCGGGTTCGACTTCTGTTTTGCTAAGGATTTCCGTTGGTAAGCTCCTTTTATAATTTTGCTAAGCTTTCGCTTTCTGTTCTGATCTGGTTAAGACTTCCGCTCTGCTCTGTATTAATCTTCGATCTGTTTGGATTAAGCCTCTATTTTGGGACCTAGTTACTTTGTTTCTGAGCCGTGAATGGCTGGGCCGAGCTATTATGTGGTATACCATGTAGACATCATTCTGAGTGTGGGTCATGCCCAATCTGTTCTGTGGGGTTGACGAACCCTTTGGCCTTCGGGTCATTTCTGCGTTGTCGAGGGATCTGTTAGATCCATGGGTCTTCGACCCTTTCTGAGTGTTATGCTTGGTGCTAGTGTCCCACTTCTGATTGTTAAGAGTTTTGTTTTCTTTTAGCTCTATTTTCTGATTTCTGACAGACTGCTATGTGTTTTCTGTCTTCTAAAAGCATCTGGTTTACTAAGTGATCTGTTTCTGTCTGCTCTGTCTGTTTCCAAACGTCGACGGACTGCTGTGTGCTTTCTGTCTGCTGGGTATTTCTGCTTTATAAGCGCTCTGTTTCGTCTGCTCTCTATCTGTATTTGATTTGAGACGGCCTGCTGTGTGCTTACCGCCTTCTGATAAGTTCCGGATTTTACTACTTCTGATAACGCTCCTGGATTTACTAGCTTCTGATTTGTCAAGCTTCAGCTTCAGTTAACCTTTGCTTAAGTGTATGTTTTGACCACCGCTGAGTTCTTGTGTTTGAGACTTCAGTCTATTTGAAAGACTTCTGTTTTGTCTCTGCTTTCGCACTGGCTAAGCGCTTCGTATATGTTATATCTGTTCGTATGTTCAGTATCTGTTTGGAGCCTGCTCAGCGGATGAAGTTATCACCTTGCTGAGCAATAGTTTGCTCACCCCTATCTCTGTTGATTGCGGTTTTAGTTAGTGAGCTTGGAGGATTTGGCTCTTACTTTTCGTTTTGGCATTTGAGTTTTGTATTTATTTGTTTGGCCTTAGGGCCCAGTTGTATTTAGATTATGCTTTGTATTTCAGTTGGCTTCCGCCTGTGTAATGAAAAGACATGTTGTATTCATCTAGTTGGTAATATATGAGTTTCAGTTCTGTTTTGGTAGTTTCGCTAGTGTAGCCTTGCGGTGTCTTAGGTAATAAGCGCGCGGCGTGTAACGGTTCTCAACCAGGGTGGCTTTGGGGGGTCATTACATTTGTGGTATCAGAGCTCGGTTGGCTTTCGTTGGGATTGTTGGGTGTCTGCATGTCTACGCTTCCGTGTCTTGCCTGCAATCTGCTATATGCTATCTGTTGCGTGATTTTGATTGTTATCTGGTGGTTTTTTTTTGTGTCTGCTCTGTGGTGGTCCCCCATCAGAGTGGCGCAGCGGAAGCGTAGTGTTTGTTTGCATGTGCTTGTGTGTTCTAAGAGTGAGTTAGAGAGTGCCGGGTCCTTTGGGAAAGGATGACCAAATGTGAGTTCTTGTTTGATAGAGTTGTGTGCTTCAGTTGTGAGCTTGTGTTACGTGCTTGTGTTGTACGTTCTGTGTTGTGGTTTCTGGTGGAGTTCACGAGTATGTTGGTCCTTTAGGTAAGGACACCTTTGAGAGTTCTTGTGCTTTTGGCTGAGTGCTAGTAATCTTCTGTTTCACCTCTTCAATCAGTGAGTCATTTAACAAGTTCTGAGTGTTAGCTCTGTGAGGTGTGGACTTCTGAGATGTTGTAAGCATTTCCTTCTGTGCTTTTAGGCCGAATCCCCAAAAATATTCTGCTATGTGCTAGATTTGTGAGTGCAAGCTTATAAGATATGTGAGTGTTGTTCCTATTCCTTCAAGCTTAGAGTTTGTAATATTTTGCTTTGCTCATTCTTTTAGTGGAATCAGCTAGTGAGGTTCGTGTGTTAGCTCGTATAAGTTGAGCTACTGAGATATGTTAGTGTTCTTTATATGTCTTTGTGCTAAGCCTTTAGTGATCATCGTTGTATCTTCTGTCGGCGCGTCAGTCAGTGTATTCTGGTGTGTGAGCTTGTGAGTGTGCTTGGTCCTTGGGTTAGGACAACTTCTGAGAGTTCTTCTGCCTTGGGCTGAGAGTTACTGATCTTCTGTTCCACCTTCTTGTCAGTAAGTCGACCAGTAAATGGAGTGTTAGCTCTTCGAGGTTGGAGTTCTGAAATGAGTGAGTGTTCTTCTGTGCCTTGCGCTAAGCTTTGGTGATCATCTGCTTTGCTTCCTCTGTCAGTGAGTCAGCGTGTGTATTTGAGTGTTAGCTTTGTGACCATTCCCTTCTGTGCCACAAAGCTAGGAGTTAGTACTCTTCTGTCTGTCCTTCTGTCAGTCAATCAGCTAGTGCATTCTGAGTGTTAGCTTGTGAGCGTTCCCTTCTTTGCCTTGGAGCTATGTATAGTGGTCTTCTTCTGGTCCTTCTGTCAGTCAATCAACTGTGCATTCTGTTCTGAGTGTTAACTCCTTGTTCGTGTTTGTAGTGTTCCTGCACTGGAAGTGCATCTGCTAGTATTCTGGGTTCGTCGAATTTCGAGGACGAAATTCTTTTAAAGGGGGTATGTTGTTATGCCCCCAAATTTTTTTTATTTATCTTATTCCTTCTGATTCGCAAAGGGAGTTCGGATTAATTTGTACCTTATACTAGAGTGTTTATGACATTCCTTAAATATTATTGTCATAGCTTGAGGAAGGAGAATTAGAAATAGCATGCTCTATCATTTATTTATTTATTGTTAGGGAAGGGACTTTTAATTCTTTTAATTTTTTCCCTTCTCTCTTCCTACTCCTATTCACGTTATTTCTCTCCTTCCACTTTCCTGACATCTATTCACGACGTTTCATCGCTCTCAAACCCTCATCCCTTTGCTCATCCTCTTCTTCAATTTCTTTCAATTGTAATCGCTGGAGGTCTATAGATGGAATTGGTTCGTCTGTCGGTCGTCAATCAGGTTGGATTGTAGATTGGTTCTCTTCTCCATTAAGGCTTCCTTTCTCTTTTCTAATTCTGATTTTGTATTTGGAGCGGTTCAATTCGAGGGATTATCATTGACTGGAGATTCGGGAAGGCGATTCGTAGAGTCCGCAGAGATGGCTTAGCTACGGATGTGAGGTAGGTGTGGTAGATGGATTCAGTTGTGTGTGTTCACCCACGGGGGTTTCGGTCAATGTTTCCGCATATGTTTATTTGACTCTGATTTGTGGTGATTTGGGTGATTTCTGATTTGCGTTTCTAATGCGTTAAAACCCGTGGGTAGTGTTTTGATTCGCATATTTTGTTATGTAAGTATTGCTTTGACAATGGTGAATCTACCTCTATGGTTCCCTTCTGTTTTGTGAACTTTGAGTGCTTCTGATTTGAGAGTTCGGATTGTTTAATTGCCCTATGTTTGGTGATCGACCTCTGTCTGATTTGTCTTGGTGTTGACCTTCTAAAACTGCCATGGTTATGGTTTAAAGACTTTGGTTCGTACTGCATTTTTTTGACATTGTTTGAGGACTCTGTTCGCATCTGATTTCGTTCTAGAAATTGAGCTTTTCGGCGCGTCCGAACTTCCGTCCGAACTTGGAAGTTCGGACACGCTCTGTTGCGTCTGGATTTTCTGAGAGTTTCACTGTGTCCAAACTTCCGTCCGAAATGGAAGTTCGGACACACCCCGTTTTGCGCCTCTTATTTTCTCTTTGACATGTGTCCGAACCTTTAAGCTCGGACACATGTTCGGACTTCCCACGAGTTGTGTTTTGAAGGACGTCCGAACATCCGTCCGAACTTGGATGTTCGGACACCTTGAAATTTTCTGCGGATTTGAGTTCGACCTGTGTCCGAATTCGACGTCCGGACACAAGTTCGGATCCCCCCTCTGTTTTCACCATAACTTGTTCGTTTGAGCTCCGTTTTGAGTGCCGTTTGAGGCGTGGGTTCCTCCTTCTGAGTATACTATCTGTTATGTGTTTTAGCATGTGTTTAAGTGTTTCTGATTTTAAGGTCTCCGTTAATCTTTGAACTCTGTCTTGCTCTGAAAATATGATTCAACCTCTGACTTCAGTTTGCTTTCGTATTTACTGATCGGGTTCGACTTCTGTTTTGCTAAGGCTTTCCGTTGGTAAGGTCCTTCTCTGATTTTGCTAAGCTTTCACTTTCTGTTCTGATCTGGTTAAGACTTCCGCTCTGCTCTGTATTAAGCTTCGATCTGTTTGGATTAAGCCTCTGTTTTGGGACCTAGTTACTTTGTTTCTGAGCCGTGAATGGCTGGGTCGAGCTATTCCGTGGTATACCATGTAGACGTCATTCTGAGTGTGGGTCATGCCCAATATGTTCTGTGGGGTTGACGAACCCTTGGGCCTTCGGGTCATTTCTGCGTTGTCGAGGGATCTGTTTGATCCATGGGTCTTCGACCCTTTCTGAGTTATGCTTGGTGCTAGTGTCCCACTTCTGATTGTTAAGAGTTCTGTTTTCTGTTAGCTCTATCTGTTTCTGATTTCTGACAGACTGCTATGTGCTTCTGTCTTCTGAAAGCATCTGGTTTACTAGTGATCTGTTTCTGTCTGCTCTGTCTGTTCCAAACGTCAACGGACTGCTGTGTGCTTTCTGTCTGCTGGGTATTTCTGCTTTATAAGCGCTCTGTTTCGTCTGCTCTCTACTGTATTTGATTTGAGACGGTCTGCTGTGTGCTTACCGCCTTCTGATAAATCTGGATTTTGCTAAGCTTCTGATTTCGTCAAGCTTTCAGCTTCAGTTTACCTTCTGCTATTAAGTGTATGTTTTGACCACCGCTTAGCTTCTTGTGTTTTAGACTTCAGTCTATTTGAAAGACTTCTGTTTTGTCTCTTCTTTCGCCCTAGCTAAGCGCTTTCGTATATGTATATATATGTGTTCAGTATCTGTTTTGAGCATGCTCAGCTGATGAAGTTTATCACCTGCTGAGCAATAGTTTTGCTCACCCCTATCTCCGTCTGATTTGCAGGTTTTAGTTCATGCTTGGAGATTCGGCTCTTACTTTCGTTTTGGCATTGAGTTTTGTATTTTTGTTTGGCCTTAGGGCCCAGTTGTATTTAGATTATGCTTTGTATTTCAGTTTGGCTTCCGCCTGTGTAATGAAAAGACATGTTGTATTCGTCTATTTGGTAATATATGAGTTTCAGTTCTGTTTTGGGAGTTCGCTAGTGTAGCCTTGCGTTGTCTTAGGTAATAAGCGCGCGGCGTGTAACGGTCTCTCAACCAGGGTGGTTTTGGGGTCGTTACATATTCAACCTTGGCTCCTTATTTGATTGATTCAGCCTTCAAAAAACGTGTGAGACCCCTCCAGCCCCTCCAATAATCGATGCCAATCTGCTTTGGTGAGTCATCAAACACCAAATACAATAAACAAAGCAAATAATGTGTTTTAAGACAATTTGACCTACCTTCTCTCATTTGCCTTCTTGCCTGCTGACACCAGCAGCTCCAAACCTCTCTTTGCTTCTCCAAAAACGTGGGTAAGTCACCAAGAACAGAGAAGAACACTTTGATACATAGGTAAGCTTATTAAGCCATTTTATGTTCAATTTCTTCACAATTCATTCCTCTTTCGGTGGATCTAAGCATCAACCATTTCCATCCATGGATCTAGGTGTTTTGGAGGTTAAATGAAGGGCAAATCTCGGCTGTAACAAAAGGAAGAAGGTGGAGAACTCTAATCTTATTCTTAAGGTAAAAATGTGCTTTAAGCACATATCTTTTGATTCCCTTCAAATTCGGCTGTGAAATTTGTTCCTAGCCTTATTATCTTCTTCTTAACATACTTATTCAGTTGGTACATCAAGAGCTTCATGGTATAGCCAGATCCAAGCCAAAAACACCATTTTAGGCACTTTAAACAAGGTAAAAATTAGCCATCTTCTAATCTGAGTTATACCGGTTTTAAGCCTTGGTTTAGTATCTCTTTGATGCTCTTACTCTTCTGTAAAAACAGGCCGAAGAGTACTAGTTCTTGCCTTGTTATTCTAAGGTAAATCTTACCTTGAAATATACATTAAAACACTTCTTATGGTTAGATCTTGCTTGGAGACTAACTATGCCTTGGTTGC
The DNA here is from genome assembly GCA_023374045.1 of Limonium bicolor. Lineage (NCBI taxonomy): Eukaryota > Viridiplantae > Streptophyta > Magnoliopsida > Caryophyllales > Plumbaginaceae > Limonium > Limonium bicolor. The sequence continues at coordinate 30,207 of JAIOTZ010000112.1, forward strand.
TGTTTGAAAACATGTAAAAGAAGCTGTGGAATTTTATTCCTAAGCAGCCAAAATCAAACAAGGCCTAAACTAGGCAAAACAAGGTATAAATCACTTAAACCTACACTTGGTGTATTAATATGTGTTTATACATATTTATATAAATGTGCCATGAGTGATGAAATACCCCGACCTTAAATATGGCGATCAAATTATCCTAATAGGTATTTAAGAGCCTAATAATGCTTAAGTAATATTGGTAAGGAAAAATAAATCCAAAAGAAATAAAAGAAACGCTTAAAAGGTGAAAAACGCTAAGTAAGCGTTAAATAACCATATGAGGTATGAGACCTCGGTTAGCGTATTATATGTATTCTAAAGGTTAATAAGACCCAAATAAATATGGGAACAACTCCCGAAGAAAACGGATCCAAACAATGAATTAAAACGCTAATAGAGCTTTAGAGCACGTTTTTCGAGAAAACCCGAAACGTGACTTTAAGTGGTCAAACGGACCCGTAAAAATTATAAATCATTAAATAATAATTACTAAGCATTTCTGAAAGCTTAATAACCAATAAAAATAATTAAACGAGAAAATTCCGGAAAACGGGCCCGGTTAGTGAATAGTACCTAAACCGGGTAAAATAACGAGCATTTTCTGTAGAAGACGAAAAACGATCCAGCTAGCACAACAGTAGGGGGCCGTTTTTAATCAGTCAAACAACCCCTCTCACACACTTGTAACTAGCTAATTAAATAAGGGAGCCAAAAAGTAAAAAGTGGAAAAGGGATAAAGTAACTTACCTCCCCTCTCTCTCCTCCCATTTTCCCTCCTCCTTCCTTTTTCCCTTCTCCACCGATTTCTTCCTCCCTCTCTCTGTGCTGGGCGACAATGGAGCTCCCTCCATGGCTCCTCCACCTTTCTCTTCATGCCCAAGCTTTGTTTAAGCTCCAAACTCAAAAATGATCACATATTTGTGTTCCCCTCATCATCCTCTACACTTCCCTCTTTTTCAAAATCCAAAAATGAGGAAGTTCATCTCCATGGGTTTCCCCATTCAAAGAGAAAAGCACACCATTGTGGAGCTTGGAGTCTTCTCTCTCCAACAAGGTAAAGATCTACATGAAAAACTCATGTTTCCTTCACATTCCTTCACAACCGATTTTTGCCCCATTGTAACACTCCATTTTCTCTCTCTCTTTGAGCATAATATCAACCTTGCAATGGTGGTGGATTCACCTTCTTGAACCAAGGGCTAAAACCCCTTCTAAAACTCTCCAAAGGTAAACCCTAGAAATCTTGTTTTAAGCATTTATATGAACTAACATTAATTAAGGGGTTGGTATATTAGTTATAGTTGTTTTGTGTTCATTGGGTGATGGGAATGGAGTTGGCAACTCCATTCCCCACATGCCCGATTTGGGCAAGAAAGAAAGAAGAGGAGAATTGTGGAAAAAAATGAAGGAATTACAAGCTCAAGGTAAGAGCTCTTTACTAATGTTAATTTTTATGCATTAGAGCAATGGAATAGGTAAACAAGTAAAAGAACCTAAACTATTGTATTGGTATTGGAGTTTATGAAGTTTTGAGTATTTGGGAACTAGTGAGTAAGTTGTAGGCCTTAGAGCCAAGTATATTGTGTATGAGTATTGGTATTGATGTTGGAAGGAGTATTGATGTGTTGTAATGATATAGATTGCTTTGTACTGCTGGTAGGACCCTTGTGTGGGTGTGGCTAGAATAGAAATGATTTTGGTGATAATGAGTATGTGTGGATAAGTGAAAATTGTAGGTGAACTATGGCAAATTTTTGGTAGGAAATGTACACTTATGGATGACTTGGTGAATGGGAGAACCCAGGTGTGTATTGGAGTTGGTAGGTATGTTTAGTAGTGATGAAGAGGCAGTTGTAGTATGAGAAGTAAGAAGTGCAAAAATCTGTAGCAAAGTGTATTAACATGCATTGAAGAAGTTGAAGGAAAGAATAGAGTGTAAGACTTGGTAAAATGAATGTTGGACTTGGGTATAGATGGTACAATTGCTTGGAAATGAATTGGCATGGTAAGAGGAGGTATTTGGGATGCTAGGAGTGACATTGGTAGAGGAAGTATTGGATGGTAGAAGTTGGTTTAAAAATCTGTAGCAATGAAGAAACAAAATAGGTGTAAGTGCTGGAATGAAGTGAGGAAAATTGTGTAAGTGGATTGATGGATTTGGTAAGGAATTTGGTGGATGAACTAAGGCAATTTGGAGGGCCTAGGTAGTGTTTAAACATGTGGGATTACATGTAAGAAGATTGGAGAAACAATGGGTAAAGTATAGGACTGAAAACAGAAGTAAAAATGCAAATACTGGGCCGGACCGAACTTGCGACCGGACTTGCAAGTTCGGTCGAGCCCAGATTTACACAGACGGGAATGCTTCTGGAATGGACCGAACTTGCGACCGGACTTGCAAGTTCGGTCGGACCAGAAAAATTCTCCCGCCAGTAACCTTCTGGAATGGACCGAACTTGCGACCGGACTTGCAAGTTCAGTCGGCCAGAAAAATTTCCGTCTTGCAAGCTACTGGAATGGACCGACCTTGCGACCGGACTTGCAAGGTCGGTCGGGCTAAAATTTCTCGTTATGTAACTCACTGGAATGAACCGACCTTGGGACCGGACTTGCAAGGTCGGTCGGCCCTGGAATTTTCACCCGATGTAGCCTACTGACTTGGACCGAACTTGCAAGATCGGTCGCAAGTTCGGTCGGGTCAAAACTTACAAAAAAAAAGAACTAAAGACTATGGTTAGTGTATGTATGTAAGTGTATGTATACCCACCTATACATACGTGCATATATAGGTAAGTAAACCATTGTTAAGTAATTAGGGGTAAGTAAATAAAATGTAAGTATTGTAATGCAAGACTGAGTAAGTATGGGTTAGTAAACGTAAGAGTAATCGGGTTAAGTTAATGATAGATAGATTAATCATTCAACTGTATGTATATATAATAGGATTTGATTTGTGAACACCGGAGGAACGTTGGGATACAAGTACAACGGTGAAAGGTATGATTTCTTCATGCCCTGTATCCTAATCTGGTTACCCCGATTTATGTGCCTATTTGATCACCTAAATAAAATAAATGCATGAATCGGACTATATCGCACTTACCTGTGCTTGATTACATTGTTCTTGATATTTGTCTTGAACAATAGTTTGTATAATTCATGAAACATATGGATGATGATGATGTGTATTGTATTTTGTAGTGTACTTGTATATTGCACTGTATTTTGTATGGATGTGTATATGAGCTTTGTATTGTATTATTGTGGCCTGAATGAATGAATGACTTCTGCTAATTCCTAACTACCTAACTCCTAACTTAAGTGAGTAAACCGGAATGAGTAGAAGTCCGATATAGCTTCAGCCACGCGTGAGGATGCGGAGTCACAAGAGGTTGGCTGCAATTCCTGACTCTTAAACTGGTTCGCGGCCCAAATCCCTTAAATGGGTAGCATCCCGGATTGGTGAGTCAAGTAAATCCCGGAGGTGGGACGGTGTAGTCCCCAGGGCCGGAGGTCCCGACGACTTAACTTGAGTAAGAGTAAGAGTAAGTAAGTATGGATCCGTAAGTATGTATGAGTATGAGTATGTATGCGTATGTATGAAGTAACGAGTAAAAGAGTAATCTCCACCCGATTAACCCGGGTGGACCATTGAAGCTAACAAGAATTGTATATTGTGTATGTAATGTGTATGTGTAATTCGGAAAAAGGTAAGCATGTATTGAATGGTTTATGTTGTACTTCTCGTATGTAATGAAGGGTATGTATGCGTGTATGTCTTGCGTAATGTATTGCAATATTATGTATAAGAGCATGTATGCATGTATGTTTGAATGAAATCAACCGCATGTATACGACCAAGTGGTCGGCGTACCCTCACTAGTACGCGGGGTATGCGGTTATCATGCGCAGCGAAAGCTGACCCCCTAGGGGAACATTTTAGTGTGCAGGTACCGAAGCGAATATGGTCAAGATAAGAGACCGGAGGCACACCCTTGTAATTAGAAGCAAGTAGCTTGTGAGGAACGGGTAGTAAGTAGTCTCTTAGTGAGTATGTACGAACTTGGAAGAAGCATTGTAATTGTATTGGGAACCTAGTTAAACTCGGTTATGAATTTTGTATTTTATGGGTTACGAAGGAGTAAAGTATTGAATGGAACCTTGTAGTATTCGTTTGATGAATGGAGTGTGTGTTGTGGAAGTGTAGTACTGGGGATTCCGATCCATCAGACCGATGCTGTATGTAGAAGTAGTAGCCTTGTTAGTCACGTGGGTGACTAACGGCATTGTATCACCCATTGTATGTAAGTATGTATCCCTGCTGTGTATCTGACGTGTAAGGAGTTTGGACGGTAAGCATGTATTAATGGCAGGGGTGTTACAAAAAGTGGTATCAAAGCGAAGCTGGAAATACCGAGCTTAGGAATACCGAGTTAGGAATTAGGAACTTAGGGCTAAGGGCTGAGTGATAGCATTAGAGATATGCTAGTTAGGAACAACCGGTGAGTACGGGTACCTACAATACCAGTCCCGCCCGCCGCAAACCCCACTGTATAACTTGGGAAAGGACGCCAGAGAGAAGAAAAGTCTTCTCATACTCGGGGAAACCCGATCTGGTAGTTGTGAAGCAATCACACGGTAAACAAGAACCGACACATGGTAGATTCCAAGAACTGGAAGTCCCGGAGATGGATCCCGGTGGAACCACAACACCGCACGTAATAGCGGTAGGATGGACACTCCAACCACGAGGAGGCTACAACATGCAACAGCATGGGGCGACGTGCTTAGCAGTCGCGAAACCTTGCTAGTCAACCAACAGCAGGGCAGAAGCACTAACCGTGCAACAGAATGAAAAAGGGAGCAGTAACGAAACCCGAGACACAAGTCTACGGGATAGTAATACTTGAATAATACCACCAACGGTATGCTAGCCGACTAAGGACATAGTCGGAAGCAGTTAACTCCAGAATTACAACGCCACTAAGGTTGCAATACCTGGCCAATATAGCTCAGATAACTACAATAACAACCATGAGATATAATCCCATAGGACTACAAGCGTAGTACCTAAACGCGGAAGGCTCAGTAACCACCACAAATGTGTGGGAACGAGCCACAAGGAATGACACTAAACCAAATAGAACGGGAACCTCCAAGGAGTGGAGAAGTACCGGATCTACGACAGCCATGTCTATACCACCAAGAAGCTACCTAAAGGATCGAGTATACCAATTGAAGATCAATAAGATCAAAGGAAGAGTCGACAAGACTACCAAATGTAGGCGGAAACCATACCGTGATCGGTATAGGATTACTCAAAAATCACCAGTACCACGCACTTGCCACGGCAAGTGCAGTAAGGACAGGAACACGCGGAGAAACCCCAACACGTCACAAGCACATAGGAACGTGTTGTGACCGTAATGAGGCGACTACAAGAATAAATATCCTAAAACAGGAGGAATGAAACCATGGGAAGGCCTGACGGCCCGACCACTGTATTTAGAACATACCAGTCAGCGAGAAGCTGGACTTGGTCAAGATTTCGAACATGGCTATGCCATGAAGAACTTCTTTTAACACCGAACCATAGTTTTCAAACCAAGTTTTCTTTCAAAACCACAAACCTTCTTTTAAAAACTTGGATTTTAAACCAGACCAACAACATTACGGTGAGTATCAAAGATTTACAAGAGGAGTTGACAATAGAATACTTCACCTAGGCGGTGTGGCGAACACTACGAGTGTACCCATTACGGAATGTGGGACAACCGCACTCCGAAGGAGCTTGCGGGCCCGACATATAGTTGGGTAAGTGGTAACGTGTCAATATGGTACCCCACGTATGTATATATGTAGTGTGCGACACACGGGAAGTAGTCAACTCCGTTCTACGGACCATGAGTGAGTTCAAACCAGAACAGCTGGACACCTCAGACGATCAAGTATCAAGGAACTCAGAGAATCCGTCTGGAGATGAGGAATAAGAACTAGGAAGTGCAAAGAGCACATACTAGTAAGTATAGACATTGGATATGTCTCAAATAACCCAAGCAATTACTTGACAGCTAGATGGTATACCCAGCCCAAACACTGTAAGGCAGTTGCCTACGTGAACACCACAGTGCTCAACAAACGGGACAGAACTCCCAAGAGCAATCACAAGATTACTACGAAGCACAATCCATAATCGGAGAGAATATGTAAACCTAGTCTCAAGCACTGGGAGCAAGTACAGACGGTCTACCCAACGACAGGAGACGTTATAAGCCAAAAGGGGAATAACTTAACTATAATACCGCAAGGCGGTATATAATGATAACACATCGTAAACATTCGCCGGATGTAATGGCATAATCTAACGACACCCAGGAGCAATCCTTGAGCGTGACTGGATTAACAATAGTCAAACAAAGCGTCAAGACAAGAATACAGGAGCTGGAACGAGCACTCGGTTAAGACACCGAAGGGATTCCACTTGACAGGAAATACCCTAGTCTACAAAAGGCACTGATCAGCACCAGATTGCCTAAGGGTCTCCTATGAACGGAAGCATGATGCCACGACTGACCATGGAGCCAATAATACCTCCAACCTATGACGGTATACATGGAGTGGAAACATGTATAAGCAGTTGCAAAGAGCATAGCTTGCAGCAATATGGCTCTAAAGCCATAAACCTGATGCATTGTGTAACCTTAAACGGTTGCAAAACCCACACCATTACTAACAGACTTGCAAGAAATATTGCCTCACACGACAAGAAATCAACAACTGGACCATCAATTCAAACCCAACATCCTGAGTGGCTTGGAGTAATGGCCAACTCAATGTCACTGTCACTAGGGCATCAGCCTAGTATGCAGTTGACGGAGTTCTTAATTACCGCTATGCCTTCTGTAGCAATGGTAGCACATAGGCATAAGAATCATGGTAATGCCAACATTGGCCTAGTCCACACTTGGACACTACGAGAAACCCAAGGGAAGGTACCCCTCGTTAACCGAAGATCACCAACGTGGTGAAGATGTGAACCCTTAGAAAGGCTTCCATCTATTATGACGGGAAAGCCTACGCATATAGACATTGCCAAGGGGCGATGGAATAAGGAAATGGGATTTCCAAACCATTACGACTTAAGGATACTACATATGCACCCAAGAATGTGCTAAATCATTGTATAAATACCAACATGATAAACCTCGTCACGAGACTTATGAGTGGATGCATCCCCCTCAACAAGAACTTTCATTTATCAGTAATAGAATACTCTCAATTGGAGAACGGGACCAGAAAACCCTTGATGTTTCTTGGGATGTCCCGGTAATATGCATACAAGTGGAACTACACAGCTAGAGCCTATAACCAATGCTCAGCACTAGAAGACAATAATTGTCAAACAATCTATGTGAATACACATTGAACACCACGAATGACTAACGCTCAAGAGAGCTTATGACCCGATGAGTTATCTCATCCTTGGTCAAAGATACTTGGTAAATTGTATCACAAATGATGACGGAATAAGAGGTAAGCTAACCTACACAGGAACCTAAAATAGAAGAACATCTCCACATGGGGAAGATATTAATATTGTGGTATGCCACGACAACCGTCATACACACGAACATTGGAAACCCCAGGGTATACATACCATAAGGGAATGGTGCCAATGACAATGGCAATGAGTAAAGAGAAACCATCACAATAATAGAAACAGTAAAACGATGTTGTATAATGAGTAAGAATACGGTGCGCAACAAGCGACCGATATGAGGAAGTAGAACAGATAATGACACGGAGTATAAGTACGAGACGACAGGCAGAAATATTCCTTCCTATCACATAAGTGACTTACTGTCAAGCGTTTACGCCTCTGCACTCTGTATGACTGAGTGTTTTGGTATTGCACCTGCGCAGCTAATGATCTAATGAGATGGCTTGGGATATGGAGAATGTAAACCGTACTAAAATTTCCTTTCACCACAACATGGCATAAGCCAGTCAAGCAAGCTTAGCAACATACAGTGCGGCCTAAGGCCAAAGAAGCACGAAGAGTGTACAACACACTAATAATCACAGATGTGAATTCCATTGAAATATAAGGTGAAAGGAGATACAGGAAAGTCACTAGGACCGACGCATAGAAATGCAAGGTCATACAAGTAAAGAACACTTGTACTGAACCAGAAGAACTGGTATGATTTAAAAGCTAGTGACAACTGAGGAAGCACTACAGCTAAGTGGTGACTTAACCTCGCCTAACAATAAGTCGGAGGAACTTAACGAATAATCGTAGAAGCACGAATAGCATGTACAGCAGATTACCAGAGAGCTGGTTATAAATCCTAAACTCGTTGAGTTCAAGCACGGTACAAGTGATAAGTGTCCAAATGAGCATGATTTATAGGTGTATTTTATATATAATATTAGCACTTTTCTTGCTCATTTCTCCCCTTCGGTTAATTTCCTCTGGTTTATGTTTTATTGTTTATCTCACAAATTTATTGTTCAAACATGAGGAAAACCAAGCTGGGAGTAAAGTAGATAAAGAGACGAACACATAGACGCAAACGGCTCAGAAAACGGACTTATAACGAAGAATGTAGAGCCAGTTGAAGATTGTTATATATATGTATAATATATAATAACGCACGGACAACATAGAGTGCACCGCCCCATAACAGGCGGACCACTCTGAGGCAACCGCCTGGCGGACGTGGGAGAGACAACCGCCCCGTATTGGGCGGTCAACTCTAATGCAACCGCCTCGCACACAAGAGTGAGGCTACCGCCTCAAAGGAGGCGGACGTGACATTGGGCTACCGCCTCCTAACTGGCGGACAAGACACAGAAGACCGCCTCGCGGTCAAGACAGAGGGAACCGCCAAATAACAGGCGGACAACATACATAGGACCGCCTCCTTAACAGGCGGACAAGACACATGGAACCGCTGGTTAATTGGCGGACAACACAGAGGGGACCGCAAGTTATCAAGCGGTCGTGTATAAATGTTGGCGAGCTTATCTTCTTTTCCTCGCTCGCGCCGTCTGCAAATTGGGTTCGCCGACTTCGTCCACTCGTCCACTGCCTGCATTAATGAGCAATCAATCTTCTTATCTATCTACTGCGTTGTCTCTGTCCCCTCAATTAGAGAAGCAATCAACAACGGCAAACAAATTCGTACGGATCTTCTCTTCCTCTCCTCTATATAAAGACTGCTACTGCATCAGAAAAAACCTGCGCACAATTGCCCCAAGCTTTCTCTCTTTATTACTCACGTTTTCTCCCAAAATCACACTGCTTCCACATAAAACTCCACTCCAGCGCCAGCGAATGCAGCTCTTCCTTTTCTTCAACTGTAATCTATTTTAATGGCTGTCATATTTACGACGTCCGTTTGTATAATTATGTCTGAGTAAAAACCTTAGCTCCCGGGTTGAGAAGTAAGCTTATTTTACTAAACTGTGTTACGTAGACTTTCTAATATAATCTGTTCGAGCAATATTTTGATTCTCCTCCTTAATGCGCTTTAATATTTAGGCCATTTATTAAAGTGATATTTGTAGGTTCTTGTCAAAATGCAGTGCTGAGACAAGATTCTAGACAAGAGAAGTCAAAACAGGTCAACGACTAGAAGTGAGTTTTCACCTATAGGTTAACCAGTCTCCAATAGGAATTATTAATAATGCGATTAATTTATTAATAACTTGAACAAGGTATTGCGCTTGTTATTTAAATTAATCAGGGTTTATTAGACAGGGGAACGGTCAATAAACTAATTAAGGTTCTTGAGTTTATTGCTAAAGTGGGGAAGTCTACAATAATATAATTGAGTAAAATAGGTGAGCAAAACAACCCGGGATGCTTCTTTAAAAACAAAAGAGTTTCATAACTGCTAATATTAATCTGTTTTAATTAATTGTTCTGTTCTACTGTTTTATTTACATTAAGTTCTGAACCACAATTTCTCTCAAAAAAATGATAAGTTTCTGTTCAGTAGTCTAATTAGAATTCTCAATTAAAATTCACTATCAGTTAAATCACAGCAAGGTCCCCAAGAGTTCGACACCCCACAAATCCACTATCCCGCAAAACGACTAGGTACACTGCCTAGGTTGAAGAAGTAGTCGCATATTTCTACAACAAGTTTTTGGCGCCGTTGCCGGGACCTCCGGCACGGTTAACTGACAGTTCTTAATTTTATTGAGTTACTATCGGACTATCGGACTTCGGACATCTAACTACGGACATCGGACTTTGGACTACTAACTTCTAACTTCTTAATATTATTGTCATATATTATTGTTATTTCGTTCCATTGTCCTTAATATTCTGTACAGTATTTATTACCTTAAAATTTCCAGTACAGTATTTATTAACTTCAAATTTCTGTCCTTAACTACTAACTTAAAATTTCTGTCATTAATTTCCATTGTCTCTACTACTAACTTATAATTTTGTCCTTAACATTTCATTTCCATTGTCCTTAACTCTTAATTTCCATTGTCTCTGACTCTTAATTTCCATTGTCCTTAACTCTTAATTTCCATTGTCTCTAAACTTATAATTTCCAGTATACTAACTCCTAACATTAACACTTTAGTTGTTTCTATATATGCGTCGTACTCGATCTGCAGGCAGTCCTCAAAACGAATTTGAGCCTGAGATTGAAAGATATCTTCACAGAGAAAGACGACAACAACGTGTAGAGATGGCAACTCGACAAACTCTTTGCGAATACCAACAACCATCAGTCGAAGGGAGGCCTTCTGCTATTATCCTTCCTCAGGTCACTCAGGCTGAACTAGACGCCTGGCAATTTAAAACCAGTTTCATTACCACACTCTACCACCAGGGCCAATACAGTGGGCTAGATTCAGATGATGCTCCACACCACATATCTGCATTTCTTGATTTTTGTAACACTTTTAACAAAACAGGAAGTCTGAACGAACGCATTCGTCTGCAATTGTTCCCCTATTCATTAAAAGATGGCGCCTCCAGGTGGTTGAGAAGTTTACAACCCAGCAGTATCCACAGTTGGGCTGAGTTAGCAAACAAATTTCTGGCGAAATACTACCCCCCATCCAAAACAAGGGAGAAAATTGCTGAAATCACCAACTTCTGTCAAGAACCAGGTGAATCTCTCTATGATTCGTGGGATAGATTCAAAGAATTACAGATATTATGTCCACATCACGGTATGAGTAGCCAGGAGCTTGTCTTATCATTCTTTAGAGGCTTGAATGATTCTAACAAATTGTTACTAAGTTCCTCATCTGGAGGAAATTTTATGAAAATGACCGGAGAAGAGGCAGTAGTTGATCTACTAGACCAGATGACCGCCAGCACCAGACAATGGTGTAAAAACAAGGGGAGAGGTGAAGTTAAAAAAGAAACCGGTATCTACAGTATTCCCCCGTAGGATCATGTGTCTGCTCAACTAGCTGCACTCACGAAAGTTGTGGAAAAACTAACGCTTAGTCAACCACAACAAAAAGCTGCAAAGGCAGTGGCCACTTCTCCATATCTGACTCCCTGTTGCGAAAACTGTGGAGGAGCGCATGAAACCACCAACTGCGATGGTTCAGGTTGCAACAGGACCCTTGAAGAGGTAAGTTTAATTAACAACAGACCAGGGGTCCTTATCAAAACTCCTACAACCAAAACAATTGGAGGAGCAACCAACAACCATGGAGGAATTATGAGCCCCAGACGAGCAACCAAGGATTCAACCAGACAAGCAACCAAGGTTTTAACCAAAACCGACAACCGCAGTACAACCGACAACAGGAACAGCCAACCAACTCACAAGGAGACATTGGCAAGTTAAAAGGCATGATGAATCAGCTTCTGAAACAAGGTCAGGCGATGAATTCAAAATTTACTGAGATAGAGGCCAAAGTTGCTGATCAGGCTACCATAACCACGAATTTGGAAAGACAGATAGGTCAGATTCCCAACAGTTGGCTCAAAGACCAGCAGGGTCACTCCCAAGCCAAACGGATCCAAATCCCAGGGATCATGTAAAATCAATAACCCTAAGGAGCGGGAAAGAGTTGGTATCCACTACCCCTGAAACTGAGAAGAAATCTGATCAACAAAAATCTGACAAAGAAGACGTAACAATTTCCAAGGAGAAGGAGTCTCCTGAATCCCTTACTATAAAACCGTCACAGGTTTCATATGATATTCCAATCCCATTCCTGACAGATTAAAGAAAAAGAATTTGGATGACCAATTTGGAAAATTTCTTAACATTTTTAAGAAATTAACTATTAATATTCCTTTTTCTGATGCCTTAACGCAAATGCCCATTTATGCAAAATTTATGAAATATATCTTGTCTAACAGGCGATCTTTACAGGAAAATGACACGGTGAAACTAACCGAAAGAGTTTCTGCAGTACTCTTAAAAAAGCTACCACCGAAGTTAGGAGATCCAGGTCTCCCTATCATTCCTTGTGCAATTGAAGACATAAATTGTGGTAACGGGTTGTGTGATTTAGGAGCTAGCATTAATTTAATGCCTTTATCTATATTCAAGAAATTAGGCATAGGTCAATGCTCTCCTACTCCTGTTCAGCTCCAACTAGCTGATCGTTCCATAATTCACCCCGAAGGAAAAATTGAAGATTTAGTGGTTTCTGTTGGCAAGTTTATTTTCCCCGCTGATTTCATTGTTATAGACATTGAGGAAGATAAAGATGTCCCACTAATCTTAGGTAGACCTTTTATGAGAACTGCGAGAACTTTAATTGATGTTGAAGGAGGAAAAATAATTTTAAGGCTTCATGATGAGCAGGTAGTTTTTGACATGACCAGGAACATGAAGCGTCCTTCTGATACACAAAACTGTTTTTCTGTTGACACTATTGACTCTTTAGTACAGGAGACGTCCTCAGCAGAGACGAAGAAACAATTCTGGAAAGATGTCTTATGGCATCTTGTGAAGCTGAGGACGAAAATCCTGATATTGCTTTCATGGCTGAAGAGTTAAACAAACATAAGCCATATTTCCAATCCTACCGACCAAAATTCGAGCCAGTAGAAAGAAACGCGGACAGACCCAAGCCATCCATCGAAAAAGCACCTACAGTCGAAATGAAACCTCTTCCTCCTCATTTAAAATACGCCTTTCTAAAAAAGTCTGATCTACCAGTATATTCATTCTTCTAAATTGACAGATGTGCAGGAGGAGGAACTTTTAGGGGTGCTACGCCGTCATAAAACCGCTATCGGTTGGTCAATAGCGGATATCAAAGGAATAAGCCCATCTCTGTGCTCTCATCGAATTTACATGGAAGATGATTTCAGGGCTTTAGCACAACCTCAGAGGCGTCTAAACCCCGTTCTTAAAGAGGTGGTCAAGAAAGAGGTAATAAAACTACTTGACGCTGGCATTATCTATCCAATTTCAGATAGCAAATGGGTAAGCCCAGTGCAGGTGGTACCCAAGAAGGGCGGAATAACTGTAGTTCCCAACGAGAAAGGTGAGTTGATTCCTCAACGCACCACTACCGGTTGGAGAGTCTGTATAGACTACAGGAAATTGAATACCGCCACACGTAAGGATCACTTTCCTTACCTTTATTGACCAAATGCTGGAAAGGTTAGCAGGTCAGGACTATTATTGTTTTCTAGATGGCTATTCCGGGTATTTTCAGATCCCAATTGCTCCAGAAGACCAGGATAAAACTACTTTTACCTGTCCTTATGGAACATACGCTTATAAAAGAATGCCATTTGGATTATGTAATGCACCAGCTACTTTCAACGGTGCATGATGGCTATTTTCTCTGATTACATTGAAAAATGCATAGAAGTCTTTATGGATGACTTCTCTGTTTTTGGTTCGACATTTGATACTTGTCTGGAGAATCTTGATCTTATTTTGGCTAGGTGTGAAGACACGAATCTAGTTCTAAATTGGGAGAAATGTCACTTCATGGTTCGTGAAGGAATCGTGCTAGGACATAACGTGTCTTCCAAAGGTATTGAGGTAGACCGAGCTAAAATCGAGGTAATAGAAAAACTTCCCCCTCCTACTACTGTCAGAGGTATTCGAAGTTTTCTTGGACATGCAGGTTTTTACAGACGATTCATTAAAAACTTTTCCAAGATTTCTAAGCCTCTCTGCACTTTACTGACTACTAAAGATGCTAAATTTCATTTTCTGATGAATGTTTAGCAGCTTTTAATTTGTTGAAAGAAAAACTTGTCTCTGCTCCTATTGTTGTATCACCCGATTGGTCACAAACCTTTGAAATTATGTGTGACGCCAGTGATTATGCGGTGGGCGCCGTTTTGTGCCAGAAAATAGATAAGGTTCTGAGAGTAATCTATTATGAAAGTCGCACTTTAAATGATGCTCAGAAAATTATGCCACCACCGAAAAAGAATTACTGGCAGTCGTCTTCGCTTTGGATAAATTTCGTTCATATTTATTGGGTAGTAAGGTCATTATTCATACTGATCATTCTGCTCTTAAGTATTATTTGCCAAAGCAGATGCAAAACCAAGGTTGATAAGATGGATACTTCTCTTACAAGAATTCGACATCGAGATAAGGGATAAGAGAGGTATCCAGAATGTCGTGGCTGACCACTTGTCCAGAATGGAGGGACCAGAGGACGAGAGACCCATCAATGAATTTTTCCCGGACGAGGCAGTTTTCACAATTCAAACGGCAAGAGACCCTTGGTTTGCCGACATTGCAAATTATCTGGCTACAAAGATCATCCCAGCTGATATGACTTATCAGCAGAGAAAAAGGTTCTTTTCTATTGTCAAGCATTATTTATGGGATGATCCATTTCTTTTCAAAATCTGTGCAGATGGTATTATCAGGAGATGTGTCCCAGAGACAGAAATCAGAAACATTCTTCTCCATTGCCATTCTAGAGAAACCGGCGGACATCACGGTGCAACCCGTACAGCTGCAAAGGTACTTGAATCCGGTTTCTATTGGAACACCCTTCACAAGGACTGTCATGCTTTTGTGTGTTACTTGTGATCGGTGTCAAAGGCAAGGTAATATTTCTCGCCGTAATGAACTTCCCTTAAACAATATGCTAGAGGTTGAATTATTTGATGTTTGGGGGATTGATTTTATGGGACCCTTCCCAAATTCATTTGGAAATTTATACATCTTAGTAGCAGTCGATTATGTTTCTAAATGGGCGGAAGCCCTTGCTTGCTCTACTAATGATGGTAAAGTTGTGATGAAGTTCATAAAGAAGAACATTTTCAGTCGATTCGGTGTTCCACGAGCAATCATCAGTGATGGTGGTTCTCACTTCTGCAATCGCCAATTTGATGCTCTCCTGAAAAAATATGGAGTCCGCCATAAGGTTGCTCTACCATACCATCCTCAAACGATGGTCAGGCAGAGATAACAAATAGAGAGCTAAAATGGATTCTACAGAAGACGGTGAGCTCTTCTCGAAAGGATTGGTCCATTAAATTGGCATGATGCACTCTGGGCATACCGTACCGCCTTCAAAACACCTATCGGCGTGTCTCCCTACAAACTGGTTTTTGGGAAGGCATGTCACCTGCTGGAATTAGAGCATAAATCTTATTGGGCTCTAAAGGTGTTGAACTTCGATCTGCAAAAAGCCGGTTGTGAAAGAAGAAAGTTCCAGTTGACAGAACTGGAAGAACTAAGGTACAACTCATATGAAAATGCGGTGATTTATAAAGAGAAAACCAAACGTTGGCACGATAAGATGATTGCCAAGCGAGACTTCAAAGTGGGAGATTATGTCCTCCTTTATAATTCCAGACTAAAGTTCTTCCAGGTAAGTTAAAATCCTTCTGGTCTGGACCATTTAAAATAATATCTACCTCCCCTTATGGAGCGGTGGAATTGGACAATAAGAAGGGTGGATCATTTAAAGTCAATGGAGCGCGAATAAAATTGTATATGGGAAACACGTTGGATAACGAAGAAGCTTCTGCGCTTCTCTTCAAAGAACCAGTTACAACTTAAATCAATGAGGTACGGTCTAGCCAAAAGACCTTAAAGATGGGCGGCTTGGTAGGAGGCACCCTACTATCTATCTTTTTTAATCTGTATTATGTTTATATTTTGTCTTTTATTTTATAAAAAAAAAACAGAGTGAAATAAAAAGAAAGAAGAGAGAACGAGGAGAATTAACTTGAGTTCTTCTGGCTGTTTAGAATAATTATTACAGGAACATCTTACACATTTCCGACAGCTGAACTCAAGTGTGGGGGAGCTACTCTACATATTCTACATAACTCTAGGGAGTACACTATCCATACCTTGCTCTTAAAATTTACATATCTCTTATTACCATGCTTTTTGATCAGTACCAGCTAGTTTGCATGCCCTGTTATTTTAATTCTTTCTATGCAATGAGGGCATTGCTTTGGTTCAAGTGTGGGGGAGAGATAATAATCAAAAGCTTGTTCTTAAGTTTAAGTTTTCCTTTTCGACACTATGTTTAAATTTGTTAAGTGATTAATAATCAAAGAATGAGCCATAGAGGGAGTAATGGTATATAACAGGTTTAAAGGGTACACAAAAAAAAAAAACACTCTGCTCCTTATATAAAAAATCTGAGGAAATTATCATTTGAATGCTGTTTTGACTTTGAGCCTGGATTTGATTTAGAAAGAAATGGTGGAAAAAAGAACAAGGCAAGGTACTCCTCTGATCCAAACAGGCATATTCTGATCCTAAACAGGCCTCGTCCACTCGGTTATTAAGTTCTTAGGGGTGCTTCATCACCCGGCTACCTAAGGTACTCGGTATCTGGGATAGTAGACCCAAAACCACTACAAGGGTGGAGAGAAAGTCTGAAGTGGAAAAAATGAACTTAAAAAAAAAATTAAGTATCTGTGCATTCGGTACTAAAATGAAAAAATCGTCATTATGGATCATGAGTATGTGGCATTGAAAGGTATAATGGAATAAGATTTTACTTCATGCCCCTTGTCGTTCAAGGAAATGTGAAAGAAAATGGTGGATTGGCTCAGGGTTAAAAGCAGAATTCTCATGGTACTGCTTCTCTTTCTTTTAAAGGACTACAGAGTTATTCTCAGAAATAGAGAAATATATCTAGTAAAATTATTGTTATTAGTACCCTTTTAAAAATCTGAAAAGATTGGCAATTACCTCTTCTGTGCTCTCCTTACTTGATTATTGTCTGTTTAACTTGTTTAACATTATGTCAGAAAGATTTGCTTGAGGACAAGCAAAAGATAAGTGTGGGGGTGTGATAAGTGTCCAAATGAGCATGATTTATAGGTGTATTTTATATATAATATTAGCACTTTTCTTGCTCATTTCTCCACTTCGGTTAATTTTCCTCTGGTTTATGTTTTATTGTTTATCTCACAAATTTATTGTTCAAACATGACGAAAACCAAGCTGGGAGTAAAGTAGATAAAGAGACGAACACATAGACGCAAACGGCTCAGAAAACGGACTTATAACGAAGAATGTAGAGCCAGTTGAAGATTGTTATATATATTATATATATATATAATAACGCACGGACAACATAGAGTGCACCGCCCCATAACAGGCGGACCACTCTGAGGCAACCGCCTGGCGGACGTGGGAGGGAGAGAAACCGCCCCGTATTGGGCGGTCAACTCTAATGCAACCGCCTCGCACACAAGAGTGAGGCTACCGCCTCAAAGGAGGCGGACGTGACATTGGGCTACCGCCTCCTAACTGGCGGACAAGACACAGAAGACCGCCTCGCGGTCAAGACAGAGGGAACCGCCAAATAACAGGCGGACAACATACATAGGACCGCCTCCTTAACAGGCGGACAAGACACATGGAACCGCTGGTTAATTGGCGGACAACACAGAGGGGACCGCAAGTTATCAAGCGGTCGTGTATAAATGTTGGCGAGCTTATCTTCTTCCTCGCTCGCGCCGTCTGCAAATTGGGTTCGCCGACTTCGTCCACTCGTCCACTGCCTGCATTAATGAGCAATCAATCTTCTTATCTATCTACTGCGTTTGTCTCTGTCCCCCTCAATTAGAGAAGCAATCAACCGGCAAACAAATTCGTACGGATCTTCTTCTTCCTCTCCTCTATATAAAGACTGCTACTGCATCAGAAAAAACCTGCGCACAATTGCCCAAGCTTTCTCTCTTTATTACTCACGTTTTTCCCCAAAATCACACTGCTTCCACATAAAAACTCCACTCCAGCGCCAGCGAATGCAGCTGTTCCTTTTCTTCAACTGTAATCTATTTTAATGGCTGTCATATTTACGACGTCCGTTTGTATAATTATGTCTGAGTAAAACCTTAGCTCCCGGGTTGAAGAAGTAAGCTTATTTTACTAAACTGTGTTACGTAGACTTTCTAATAATCTGTTCGAGCAATATTTTGATTCTCCTCCTAATGCGCTTTAATATTTAGGCCATTTATTAAAGTGATATTTGTAGGTCTTGTCAAAATGCAGTGCTGAGACAAGATTCTAGACAAGAGAAGTCAAAACAGGTCAACGACTAGAAGTGAGTTTTCACCTATAGGTTAACCAGTCTCCAATAGGAATTATTAATAATGCGATTAATTTATTAATAACTTGAACAAGGTATTGCGCTTGTTATTTAAATTAATCAGGGTTTATTAGACAGGGAACGGTCAATAAACTAATTAAGGTTCTTGAGTTTATTGCTAAAGTGGGGAAGTCTACAATAATATAATTGAGTAAAATAGGTGAGCAAAACAACCCGGGATGCTTCTTTAAAAACAAAAGAGTTTCATAACTGCTAATATTAATCTGTTTTAATTAATTGTTCTGTTCTACTGTTTTATTTACATTAAGTTCTGAACCACAATTTCTCTCAAAAAAAATGATAAGTTTCTGTTCAGTAGTCTAATTAGAATTCTCAATTAAAATTCACTATCAGTTAAATCACAGCAAGGTCCCCAAGAGTTCGACACCCCACAAATCCACTATCCCGCAAAACGACTAGGTACACTGCCTAGGTTGAAGAAGTAGTCGCATATTTCTACAACAAACAAGAATCCCACATTTTGTGGTAGTAAACCTTATTCCCATAATAGATGGATAAGAAGGTGATGTATAACACATTAATGAAACACGAGGGTAAGTAACCAAGCTATAGGGGCGCGCAGCAGAAGGCTAGTGGGCCCTAGTAGGAGACAATATACCTAGTGAGTATAATACAATGGCTATAATGCTTGAAGCCTGATAGGCTAGAAAAAAATTAACGATGAGTTAAATAAACTAATATAGGAACTCTTGGTGCAAAGACTAAACCGTTGGTATTGGTTAAGACCCTTTGACCAGAGCGTATTCTATAGTATACCGTAGTGAAGCTAAACGCTTCAGTTTGCCCAAACTGATTAAACCAATGTTTAATAATAATAACATATGGTAGATTACGTGGGCGTAATCCCTTTTAAGGGGGGTAGAGCGAAACCGCTTAATGTAAGTTTTGTGAATAAAACACATAAACCATAATGTGCATAGCACAAATGAGAACCAAAATGATGATTGATACTATGTTAAATAAACATAAGTACTCATTCACATTGTAATTATGGTAATTAGGCATTAGACATGCAAATACCATAGGAGGAGTATACCCATCTTGTAACACCAATGTAAGAGTATTAGTAAAAGAAAAGTAATGAGTAGTGGACGGAGCTCCACAAGTATTGTAACCTTTGAAGAAGTAGTACGAAATGAATGAGGATAGTAAATGAATGAAGTTTATGAGTAGTGGAATCGTAAGTAAAATATTTGAAACAATTGAAGTCAACTAAATCTTATAAGTGTAGTATCCCTTAGTTAGAATATAGGAGATGATGGTGAGTAATGGATGGAAGTAGTGAAGGTTGATGAAATGAGCATTAGGATTGAACCATGGAGTAAAGCATTTGGGAAGTAAAGTGAGGATGATTGATGGATTGATTCCATCCTTTGGAGATGTATGAATTCGTAATCACGACTAGAAAGAATAAAAAGATAGGAAATGAAAACAATTAAATATTTGTTTGGTTGAACCTGATGTAGGAAGTCGAACTTGATCCTGATCAGATCAAGGGAAACCGAACACAAATTGGGGTGGAAAGATAGTTCAACACTAATGCTGATCACATCAGGGTCGAATGATTCTCGAAGCTCCCTTCAAGTGGTCACAAGAATCACACATAGGATAGAAGCAATCAACATAAATTGGAATATGGAGTTGTGTGTTTAGAAAATTTTTAATTGGTAGTAGTGAAAGAATTTCCCTTAGTATGGAGAATGAGGATTTACTGGAAGCATATACCGGAGAAGGTAGTAGTGTAGCATGTTGTATTATTCCAAGGGCAGCAGGACATAGAGGAGTCCTGTGTCGAGATGACCTGAGTGCCTGCGGGATTGTATTGTGTATTGCATTGCTTTGGGGATAGCTTTGCACTGTATGTATGAATTTCGTAAAGAAGAACCGGATGGTTGATAGTAATATGGATTGGAGTAAGTATTGTACATTGGAATGATAGGGAAAGGAGAAACCTTGAGTAACGAATTTGGGAATTGTAAGGAGGAAGAATGTGTATCACGGTATTAGACATGTAAGAACGAGTACGCATTGTAAACGTATAACCTCGAGCAACTTTGAGGACAAAGTTCTTAAGGGGGGTAGATTGAAATACCCCGACCTTAAATATGGCGATCAAATTATCCTAATAGGTATTTATGAGCCTAATAATGCTTAAGTAATATTGGTAAGGAAAAATAAATCCAAAAGAAATAAAGAAACGCTTAAAAGGCAAAAAACGCTAAGTAAGCGTTAAATAACCATAGGAGGTATGAGACCTCGGTTAGCGTATTATATGGATTCTAAAGGTTTAATAAGACCCAAATAATATATGGGAACAACTCCCGAAGAAAACGGATCCAAATAATGAATTAAAACGCTAATAGAGCTTTAGAGCACGTTTTTCGAGAAAACCCGAAAACATGACTTTAAGTGGTCAAACGGACCCGTAAAAATTATAAATCATTAAATAATAATTACTAAGCATTTCTGGAAGCTTAATAACCAATAAAAATAATTAAACGAGAAAATTCCGGGAAACGGGCCCGGTTAGTGAATAGTACCTAAACCGGGTAAAATAACGAGCGTTTTCTGTAGAAGACGAAAAACGCTCCAGCTAGCACAGCAGTAGGGGGCCAGTTTTTAATCAGTCAAACAACCCCTCTCACACACTTGTAACTAGCTAATTAAATAAGGGAGCCAAAAAGTAAAAAGTGGAAAAGGGATAAAGTAACTTACCTCCCTCTCTCTCCTCCCATTTTCCCTCCTCCTTCCTTTTCCCTTCTCCACCGATTTCTTCCTCCCTCTCTCTGTGCTGGGCGACAATGGAGCTCCCTCCATGGCTCCCCCACCTTCTCTTCATGCCCAAGCTTTGTTTAAGCTCCAAACTAAAAAATGATCACATATTTGTGTTCCCCTCATCATCCTCTACACTTCCCTCTTTTCAAAATCCAAAAATGAGGAAGTTCATCTCCATGGGTTTCCCCATTCAAAGAGAAAAGCACACCATTGTGGAGCTTGGAGTCTTCTCTCTCAAACAAGGTAATGATCTACATGAAAAACTCATGTTTCCTTCACTTTCCTTCACAACCGATTTTTGCCCCATTGTAACACTCCATTTCTCTCTCTCTCTTTTGAGCATAATATCAACCTTGCAATGGTGGTGGATTCACCTTCTTGAACCAAGGGCTAAAATGTAACACCCCATCCAACAACCAACACATAATAACAATCTGCAGCGGAAACTCAACTCATCACATTACTTACTCCAATGGTGTTACACGCCGTTAACCACCCACGTGGCTAACAAGGCTAATATATGTACATTTGTATCGGTCTGATGGACTAGATTCCCGAGCAACTACACAATACAATACTCAATCCATCTTCAACATTTATTATATACATACACTCCCCCTGTACCGAGTATTTATAAACTGTTGCCGACAACAACTTCGGTCTTACTACACCTACTGTATACATACACTTAAAAGTTTACCCATGTACAATGACTACCCGTCCTACTCTCGAACGGCTTCCAGCACTTCGTACCTGAAATAGGAAAAGAAGAGAAAGGGGTGGCCCCAAGGGGCTCAGCACCTTTGCTGGTATGGTAATCCCGCAGCCCACATGCTACCGGGCCACGCACGACTAATTGTCGTCTTAGCATGCAGTTGATTATATTTAAATCATGCATACAAACCATTAACATATCACACATAATATTTCGCCTCAATGGGCTCAATCTATAACCAAAACATCCACACTTAACCAACCATCCAATGATTCCTTAATCCCTAGAGTGGCTCTCCTCTAACGGAGCTACTTCCTTAACGAACGACGTGTACCCATCAATCGGGTTATCCTTAAACGCCTCTTGTCACAAGCTGGGATTCATTTCCATGATCCACACATTCCATAACATACAACATATCTCATTCCTTATATGACAAACATAACAACCTTTCTGGTTTCTACATACACATGATAACCTCACCATCATTCTAAACATCCAATATGTATATATAAATACCTTAGCATAGCAAGGGAATTTGCATAGCACCATAACATTACATGACATCATATATTCGGTTCTCACAAGGAACCTTCCATCATAGTTAGTCCATACCATGAGCATAGAGATTGTTGCCAAACTCATACCAAGCTCGTTAATTACCTCATCACCATCCTGTTATTTGAACGGTTGACTTAAACCCAAGGTGTGTCGGATATAGTGATCCCAAGCACACCAAACAACACAGTATGCCCCTATGGCCCGACGTGAGTCAGTAAACTAGCTTTGGATAAGCTAAGGGAAGGTTGAAACCAAATTGGAATACCACCTAAACATACACCAAGGGAGCCGAACTGGACATGATAACGACCCCCACCATCACACGCGTGGCCGGAAACTACCGGACTCCTCACCCCCCATTAGCCCATAGACTCTTATAATAAGTAGTTAGAGATCCATTATGGAGCCTACCACAACCACACACCATACGGTATCATAACCGAGTTAAGCACACAAGGGAGGAGAGAGTCATACGTTCACATACAAACATCACGCACAAACATCACATAACCAACTCACGCATAGCCGTGGTTAGAACGTTCCTTAAGTCGGAAACGTTGTTACCGGATACCGTTCTCCTACGTTTACCTAATAGAGGTTAACTAGCCCTTCAAGCGCATTCGAGGTTACCGGTATCGGCGCGTAAACATACAATAACAATAACTGACTGTAAACTCGTTTCATGATTTATCTCATAACGTGGCAAACATACAGAAAAACACATTGGCATACAAGCCGGTGTAATCCGGTAGGACACAGGTTGCAAGAAAACCATACCTGTCACCGGGTCCACTTTACCACGTCCACTTATGTTCCTCGAGCAATTCTCGAACAACTGTTGACATCACATGTGTTTTATTAACATTGGGGTAACATGTTTGTTTTAAGTCTAATGCTTATAACTTCCCCGTTAACTTGTTAAATAACTTACATTTTTAACACGTTTTACTCTCGCATCTTAATACAACTTTTCACCCACTTAATTGTCATTAAACTCACCTAACATGTCCTTAACAACCTTATGGCATCATTACCTATCAATCCCCATCATCCCATATCATTTCATAACCTTAAACCATGTTTTTGGTCCGACCGACCCACCGACCGACCCACATCTGGGTCGGTCCATTACAGACCCCTTTTACTTCCTTATATCATGCCCGTCCGACCCACGTCCGACCCACCATTCTGGGTCGGTCCATGTGCGAACATTTTCCCTCCTTTGAAACTTGACCGACCGACCCATGTCCGACCCAACCTTTTGGGTCGGACCATTACCGAACATTTCCCAACATTTTAACAGAGGCTCGACCGACCCAAAACTGGGTCGGCCCCTGGGTCGGTCGCCTCCTAAACTTACCCAAACTTTGCCAAATCTTCACCAAACTTCTCCTAAGGCCTCTTAATGTGTTCTAACATCATTTGGCACTTCAAACACACCCTTAAGATATTCTAAACACTCACAAAACTATTTTTTCTAATTCCTTAAACCTTTACTTATATCTCCACAAAATTCCTAACACTTACAATGTTTTCTCCTTATGATTTCTAGGTGGCATTTCACCTATAATGACCACAATACCAAGGTGTTCCTCTACACCTTATCATCACCTCTCAACTTCTTTTCTTACTAACTAAATCTCCTTTTTCACATCATACCAAACATCACTTGTTCCTTGAACACCAACATTACCTAAACCTTAAACAACTTCTCCAAGACTTTAATACATTCTAAAACACACATTGAATTTCTAGAACTTCCAAGACAACACCTAAATCCTTGCATCACTCTAATCACCTTAATACATGTTTTCCTCTCAAGTAAACATTCATTCACCTTTAACCCTTCCTAGTTCACCAAAACTCACTTACCACACTTAGAACTTCTTACACATTTCCAAATTTGGCCATAGCTTCTCTAGTATATACCCACATCCAAACACTTAGGTTTTTACCTTAATCCATCCAAGAACACCTAAAATCCATCAAACACATTTTATACACAAACTTCACACATTAAGCACTACATCACAATATAGTGCATAACTTAAATTGCTTGGCACTTAGGCCTTAAATGCATGGCTCTTAGGCCCTTAAATTGCATAAACCTTAAACACTGAATTTCCCACAATAATGCCTTTGACCTGCAAATACACCAACAATACATATTCCTTTAATAAACTCCTTGAGAGCATTTTACTAGCTCATTTACCATTTGCTCTTTAGGTAGTTTTAACAAGCATTATAAGCTTATTCTCCTAAGGCATTAACCACATTGAGATAGCTTGTTTACCTCTTTTCCTCACAAATTTCTTCTTGTTTCCTTACAAACCGGTGGGCATTTCCTTCCTTGCCAACAACTAAACAATATACCAACATTGAAATGAGTATATAAGCTTTAAGCTTTATCTCATTGTAAACCCTAGTTACATATATTATCTTAAGGTATTAACATGATTGTTTTACCTTGGAATGGAAAGAGCTTGAATATATATCAAGAGAGGACTCCTCCTAGCCCTTGGAAGATTCAATGAAGCTAAGACAAGCAAGATAAATACACCATGGTGAGGTGAATTTTCGGACACAACAAACATGAAGGAAACTTGATTTTTCTTTGAGTTTCCTTACCTTGAAGCAAAGGAGAATGTCAAGGCATGAAAATGAGCTCAAGCTCTTCCCATGAGGTTTCTCTTGGCACCGAAATGGAGGTTTTGAAGTTTTGAAAGGACAAGATTGTAGAGCTTGGCTTAACTAAGAGAATGGTGGTGTTGTTTTTGATTTGGACCATGGAGCTAGGTTTTACATGTGTTCAAAGATGGAACTTCCATGGTAGTAGCATTACCGAGAGAGAACAAGAAGAAGAGAGGAAGAAGGAGAATGGGACCGTGTGAAATGAGAAGGCAAATGAGAGAATGAGGTTCTTTTTGCTTTAGAAGATATTTGTACTAAAGTGTATAGTAACTTTTGCTTTATCATTTAGTTAACTCATTTGTTTGTGTAGGTGTGGTGAGTCACTAAGGAAAACCGGCCCCAATATAGTTAGAAGGGTGTTTTGGTCTTTGTTGACCAACTTAATCACTTATAACATTATATGTTACAAACTAGTTATAAAAATCACTATTCACCAATAACAAGGCACATAGAAGTGAAATTTTTGATTTCCCATTGATATAGCCACCCAAATGTGATACTATATAGTACACATGTTAATTAAAGAGTAATGATGGACATTTAGCCATTCAAAACTCATTTACAAGACAATTTTTCAAAAACGTGCTTTAAGACTTCTTAAAGCACATTTGTGTTTTAACTTGTTTCAAGCTTGGTTTTCTTTAGTAATTGATTTAATATGTTCATTAACATATAAATAGGCATAGGTATGACCATTAGGTCTTATACACATTTATCCCAAGCTTAGAGCACATTTTTGCTCTTATTGACCTTAAGGTATTTATTTGTGTTTTGTTTGGTTTCATTGTCTACCAAAGTTTCCTAAGGACTTAATTAGCCTTATAAAGTCATAATTAAATGTTATAAGTCTTGGTAGGCTCTTTGGGTCCTAACCAAGTTCACTCATAGCTTAGAGCATGTTTTTGCTCAAACTGTGTCTTAGTGCTTTATTTGCACTTACTATGGTTTAAATGGTTCATTTATGTTTCTAAGGCACTTTTAGCCTTTAAATACCATAGTTAACATTTACACAACATACCAAGTTTGGGGTATTTCAATCTACCCCCCTTAAAAGAACTTCGTCCTCGAAGTTCACATTTCCTCGCATCATTGGATTAGAATACGGGAATTACTTATAGCCATAAAACTTCCATTACCAACCACCCTTTACATCCAACCTCGGACTTAATGGTCCGGGCAACATATCCACATCATTTGGACACATAGGTCCCCATAACATAACAGTCTTTAGACACATAGGTCTATGTAACACACACATTTAGACTCATAGGCCTTGATAGTATACACTTTAGGAAATCCAAGTCAAAACAACATTCATTACACATACCACACAACATGTCAGAGCATGTATAGCAATCAAAAATATCCTTGATATACACTATGATCCCGCAGAACCCGGTCGCGATGGACGCCTTCCGTCCCCGTGCCTTTGGGAAATTAAAACAATCACTTAAATTTAAAATTTCCTTGTGAGGTTAAGTATAAGAAGATCTTTTATTCAAAATATAATCGATTGTTTGAAAATACCAATTGAAAATCCTTTTGAAAACACCACACAACTCCAAGTCCGATTTATGCTCTTTGTATCTTTCTTATATGGTTATTTATGACCACTTACAGGGAGCTTCAAGAGTCATCCAACCCTGATGTGATCAGCATCAGTGTTGAACTATCTTTCCACCCCAATTTGTGTTCGGCTTCCCTTGATCTCATGATAATCAAGTTTCACCTCCCACCTCATTTTCAACCAACAATTAATTCAAGCATATCCATTTTCTATCTTTGAATCCTTCTAGTCATAATCATAACATCTCCAAGGGATAGAACTCCGTCTATCAATCATCACCCAAATCCAACTTAATTCAAGTTACCTAGGGAATTTAATTCTCACTAGGTTCTATGTCGGTCTCATAACCCTTCATAAATCACAACACTGTATATATATACATATATTTTTTATCAAAATACAATACATGGTTACATTTATGCACCATCGGGGTTTTAGATCCCCGGGAGTTTCTTTACTCCCTTCCACTTGTACTCTCACACACCACTGTTAACAAAATAAACACACTTCCCACAATGGTATTCGCATCTTCTGTGCGCAATTACCACAATTTACCCACAAATAAATGCGTATGTTTATATAACACACGCGCCAACCATCATAACAATCATTTTTGTGCTATGCACACTAGTTCGCGTACACTTGTACGGTAAAACACACTAAGTGGTTTTGCGCTCTACCCCCCTTAAAAGGGATTACGCCCACGTAATCAATCACTAAACCTTGCTTAAAATGTTCTGCCGTCGTGAAGTGTTTTAACTTCCACGCGGTCCATTACACAATGGATTCTGATTAGAGGATCTTAACCATATTGGCGGTTTAGTCCCTAAACCAAGAATTCGCATTGGAGTTGTAACTCATAACCGGTTTCGGTCCTGGCCTGTGAGGCTTTTAGGCATTGATAACTAGCCATCCATTCATATTCACAATATATATCCGGTACCTGACGCATGGGCTCACTGGCCTCTGTTGCGCAACCCTGATAATTATAGAGCTGGTTTGCCCCATTCGTTACTGTTAATGTATTGTACATCTCCAATGTATTACCCTTATCTAGTAACAATGGTTTTTCACGATTTTCCATCCACTTTTCCAGTAGCTTACAGCGTAAACTACTATGTAATTCACAATGATTGACTTGCTTCTACCGACTTACTGTCGGTTGAGATTGAGCTACTACCTAGTGTGTAGTGCTCTCTCAGTTATTTCCCACCCTGGGGTATATCTCATAACTGTAGTTATTACTGTTAACCATGTCTCCACCTTTGGTTTTGTACATGTATTCTTTTCATTCCTACGGCCTTGCATTACCTATGCATCGGCCATTATAACATTATTCCTCCACCATTACCATGCTTCTGATTCCTAGCTATCCCACTCGATCATTACTGTGCAAGAGCAATACCAAAACACTCAGTCATACAGAGTGCAGAGGCGTAAACCCTTGACAGCAACTCTTATGCGATTGCGATAGGAATTTTCACTGAAATCCTTATCATCTAACACTTGCCACCGGCTTACTGCTCGGTTCATTTGCTATCACTTACTGTTGTATCTCCACTGGGGTTTAACTCACAACTCTGCTTACTCACCATTTTATCATCTAACCATCCTCATACAACGGTCGCTTATTGCGCACCGTGTCCTTACTCATTATATAACATCAACTTATACTGCATCCGCTATTATATTAGCTTCGCTATTATACTGGTTTATCTGGCCACTTATTTGGCTGATTTTTGAATATACTACTATTTTCCTTGAGCGTTGTTCGCTACACATTTAGCTTCACACACCTATGGTGATTGCTATCAACTTATCACACTTCCTGCGTACACAACTGGTACGAGCACTTCCTTTCGTGTTATTTTATTTAAATCACCCTGGGGTAATAACAACGTGGTCCATCCTCCACATATTTCTTGAACTTGATTCACATAACTACCGCTCCTGCGGTCTCACAATATCGAGAGGTATCCCCACTCTTAATGCAGTGGTTCGCTTACCACTCTATTCACTTATACCACATAAACTTCTACCATCAATCGAATCTATATAACATCTTTTTTATGGCTTATAAGCCTTATTGCCTTGAGCTGGGCTCATTGTAGGCTGTCCACACACATGTACTCCTCTGTATCATATTACATGTTTAGAGGTTGTAGTGGGCTCCATGACAAGGTCGTTGCATTCCGTTTCCTTTCATGGGATGCCCCTTAGGTTTGTCAGTCCGTCTCCTGACAACTTATGTCTAAACTGGGTGTTAATTTCAACCCTTGTGTTTCTGTCATGTCATTTTGTTCAACAATTGTTGATGCGCACACCCTTCGAGGATTTCTCCTGGGTGTCGTTACGTTATGCCTTACATTTGTTTCACACTTTTTGGTACATTCTGTTATTATCTTCTTCTGTAAAGATCAACATTTCCAGATAGTGTAGGTACTGATTCTGGGAGTTTCATCCCGTTCATTGCACATTAATGTGTCCACATTAGGCATCTGCCTTGCCCTGCTTTTCAGCTATCATGTTTATCCCTGGGGATCCTTAAGTCATACAAGCTGTCTTTACATTCAGTTAGTGCACTTCGCACCTCCTGACTCTTAAACATTTCCTTGAAAGGAATTCACTAATTCCTTTAGTCTCGTTAACTTAACTGAGTTCCTTTACTTCAAGCATTCCTTGTATTTTCTAGCTCTGTTGATTTATACTGCTGACCGTAGACGGAGTCGACTACTTCCCGTGTTTCGGACTCTACTCGTATACATATATGGGGTATCATACTGATACATTACTACTTACCCAACTAACCTATAAGTAGGTCTGTCAGGCCCACATGCTCCTATCGGAGTGCGGTCGTCCCACAACACAGTTGGTACACTTGTAGTGTCCGTCACACGCCTAGGTGAAGTATTCTGTTGTCAACTCCCTTATATTGTCCCGTGACAATATTCATCCTTACTTCCCGAACTTAATCGAGGGAAGGTTTATCCACTGTTGCATCCTTGTCATTGCTCTTGGTTTCACTGGTTTGGTTTAAAGAAGGTTGGAAAGAAGTGTTGGTTTGAAAGAAAATCTGGTTTGAAAAGAAAAGGTTTGTGAAAGATTAGGTTTGAAAGAAAATTTCCATGGTTTCACAACATCTTCTTACCTTAGCCAAGTCTAGCTTCTTGCTGACTGGTGTACTTCCAATTACAGAGGTTAGGCTAACAGGCCCTTCCACTGTTATGACGATCACATTTAACTTTATTGTACTTTTCCAAGTATTTGTAGTGGTTATGAATTCCCGAACAGCCCTGTTATAGCAGCACTTGCTATGGCAAGTGCGCCATGCTAACTGGCTATCGGTTCAACACATACCGGTTGTGGTATTGTTTTCGCCATATTGTCATCAGTGGCCTTGTTGGCCCTCACTGATCTTACTGCCTTGATAAAACTCCTCTAGGTAACTTCTCACTGTTTTCACATGATAATCATTAACTAGGGTGTTTCCCATTCTGGGAGACCCTTCTCTTAGTATTGTATTCACTTTGTAGCCCGTTCCACGCATTTGGGCACTACTTGTAGTTCCCTTGTCGGTTTGATATACCGTTTGTTTTATTTATCAACTGTGGTTCCGTAGACTCTTGTCTCGGGTTCATTAATCCACTTCTTGCCTGTTGCACGTTGGTGCGTTGCAAGCTGGTTGTTTTCGACTGCTCGGCATGTCGACCCAGGTTGCCGGAAATTCTATTCTCTTACACAAGATCCTTCATTCTTCGCTATTAATGCGGTTAACATTGTCCAGATGGAGACCGTCTCCGGGATTCCCAGTTTTCGGGATCTACCGTATGACAGGTTCTCCGTACCCTAAAGGTATTTAATAACAGCCAGATCGGGTATTCCCGAGTAAGAGAGGACTTCATCTCTCTGGCGTTGTTTCCCAAGTTATATAACAGGGATTGTGGAGGGTGGGATGGATATTGTAGGTTTCCAGTAGTCACTGGTAGTTCCTAACTAGCGTATCTCTCACGCTATCACTCAACCCTTAACCCAAAGTACTTAAATCCTAACTCGGTACTTCCTAAGCTCGGTAATTCAGTCATCAGAGCGATACTTCGCTCTGATACCACTTTTTGTAACACCCCATCCAACAACCAACACATAATAACAATCTGCAGCGGAAACTCAACTCATCACATTACTTATTCCAATGGTGTTACACGCCGTTAACCACCCACGTGGCTAACAAGGCTAATATATGTACATTTGTATCGGTCTGATGGACTAGATTCCCGAGCAACTACACAATACAATACTCATTCCATCTTCAACATTTATTATATACATACACTCCCCCTGTACCGAGTATTTACAAACTACTGCCGATAACAATTTCGGTCTTACTACACCTACTGTATACATACCTTAAAAGTTTACCCATGTACAATGACTACCCGTCCTACTCTCGAACGGCTTCCAGCACTTCGTACCTGAAATAGGAAAAAGAAGGAAAGGGGTGGCCCCAAGGGGCTCAGCACCTTTGCTGGTATGGTAATCCCGCAGCCCGCATGCTACCGGGCCACGCACGACTAATTGTCGTCTTAGCATGCAGTTGATTATATTTAAATTCATGCATACAAGCCATAAACATACAACACATAATATTTCGCCTCAATGGGCTCAACCTATAACCAAACATCCACACTTAACCAACCATCCAATGATTCCTTAAACCCTAGAGTGGCTCTCCTCTAAACGGAGCTACTTCCTTAACGAACGACGTGTACCCATCAATCGGGTTATCCTTAAACGCCTCTTGTCACAAACTGGGATTCATTTCCATGATCCACACATTCCATAACATACAACATATCTCATCCTTATATGACAAACATAACAACCTTTCTGGTTTCTACATACACATGATACCTCACCATCATTCTAAACATCCAATATGTATATATATATACCTTAGCATAGCAAGGGAATTTGCATAGCACCATAACATTACATAACATCATAAATTCGGTTCTCACAAGGAACCTTCCATCATAGTTAGTCCATACCATGAGCATAGAGATTGTTGCCAAACTCATACCAAGCTCGTTAATTACCTCATCACCATCCTGTTATTTGAACGGTTGACTTAAACCCAAGGTGTCGGATATAGTGATCCCAAGCACACCAAACAACACAGTATGCCCCTATGGCCCGACGTGAGTCAGTAAACTAGCTTTGGATAAGCTAAGGGAAGGTTGAAACCAAATTGGAATACCACCTAAACATACACCAAGGGAGCCGAACTGGATATGATAACGACCCCCACCATCACACGCGTGGCCGGAAACTACCGGACTCCTCACCCCCCATTAGCCCATAGACTTGACTCTTATAAATAAGTAGTTAGAGATCCATTATGGAGCCTACCACAACCACACACCATACGGTATCATAACCGAGTTAAGCACACAAGGGAGGAGAGAGTCATACATTCACATACAAACATCACGCACAAACATCACATAACCAACTCACGCATAGCCGTGGTTAGAACGTTCCTTAAGTCGGAAACGTTGTTACCGGATACCGTTCTCCTACGTTTACCTAATAGAGGTTAACTAGCCCTTCAAGCGCATTCGAGGTTACCGGTATCGGCACGTAAACATATAATAACAATAACGACTGTAAACTCGTTTCATGATTTATCTCATAACGTGGCAAACATACAGAAAAACACATTGGCATACAAGCCGGTGTAATCCGGTAGGACACAGGTTGCAAGAAAACCATACCTGTCACCGGGGTCCACTTTACCACGTCCACTTATGTTCCTCGAGCAATTCTCGAACAACTGTTAACATGACATGTTTTTTATTAACATGGGGTAACATGTTTGTTTTAAAGTCTAATGCTTATACTTTCCCCGTTAACTTGGTTAATAACTTTACTTTTTAACACGTTTTACTCTCGCATCTTAATACAACTTTTCACCCACTTATTGTCATTAAAACTCACCTAACATGTCCTTAACACCTTATGGCATCATTACCTATCAATCCCCATCATCACATATCATTTCATAACCTTAAACCATGTTTTTGGTCCGACCGACCCACCGACCGACCCACATCTGGGTCGGTCCATTACAGACCCCTTTTACTTCCTTATAATCATGCCCGTCCGACCCACGTCCGACCCACCATTCTGGGTCGGTCCATGTGCGAACATTTTCCCTCCTTTGAAACTTGACCGACCGACCCATGTCCGACCCACCTTCTGGGTCGGTCCATTACCGAACATTTCCTAACATTTACAGAGGCTCGACCGACCCAAAAACTGGGTCGGCCCCTGGGTCGGTCGCCTCCTAAACTTACCCAAACTTTGCCAAATCTTCACCAACTTCTCCTAAGGCCTCTTAATGTGTTCTAACATCATTTGGCACTTCAACACACCCTTAAGATATTCTTAAACACTCACAAAACTATTTTTCCTAATTCCTTAAACCTTTACTTATATCTCCACAAAATTCCTAACACTTACAATGTTTTCTCCTTATGATTTCTAGGTGGCATTTCACCTATAATGACCACAATACCAAGGTGTTTCTCTACACCTTATCATCATCTCTCAACTTCTTTTCTTACTAACTAAACTCCTTTTTCACATCATACCTAAACATCACTTGTTCCTTGAACCACCTTACCTAAACCTTAAACAACTTCTCCAAGACTTAATACATCTTAAAACACACATTGAATTTCTAGAACTTCCAAGACAACACCTAAATCCTTGCATCACTCTAAATCACCTTAATACATGTTTTCTTCTCAAGTAAACATTCATTCACCTTTAACCCTTCCTAGTTCACCAAAACTCACTTACCACACTTAGAACTTCTTACACATTTCCCAATTTGGCCATAGCTTCTCTAGTATATACCCACATCCAAACACTTAGGTTTTTACCTTAATCCATCCAAGAACACCTAAAATCCATCAAACACATTTTATACACAAACTTCACACATTAAGCACTACATCACAATATAGTGCATAACTTAAATTGCTTGGCACTTAGGCCCTTAAATGCATGGCTCTTAGGCCCTTAAATTGCATAAACCTTAAACACTGAATTTCCCACATAATAATGCCTTTGACCTGCAAATACACCCAACAATACATATTCCTTTAATAAACTCCTTGAGAGCATTTTACTAGCTCATTTACCTTTGCTCTTTAGGTAGTTTTAACAAGCATTATAAGCTTATTTCTCCTAAGGCATTAAACCACATTGAGATAGCTTGTTTACCTCTTTTCCTCACAAATTTCTTTCTTGTTTCCTTACAAAACCGGTGGCATTTCCTTCCTTGCCAACAACTAAACAATATACCAACATTGAAATGAGTATATAAGCTTTAAGCTTCATCTCATTGTAAACCCTAGTTACATATATTATCTTAAGGTATTAACATGATTGTTTTACCTTGGAATGGAAAGAGAGCTTGAATATATATCAAGAGAGGACTCCTCCTAGCCCTTGGAAGATTCAAATGAAGCTAAGACAAGCAAGATAAATACACCATGTGAGGTGAATTTTCGGACAACACAAAACATGAAGGAAACTTGATTTTTCTTTGAGTTTCCTTACCTTGAAGCAAAGGAGAATGTCAAGGCATGAAAAGATGAGCTCAAGCTCTTCCCATGGAGGTTTCTCTTGGCACCGAAATGGAGGTTTTGAAGTTTTGAAAGGACAAGATTGTAGAGCTTGGCTTAACTAAGAGAATGGTGGTGTTGTTTTTGATTTGGACCAGTGAGCTAGGATTTACATGTGTTCAAAGATGGAACTTCCATGGTGGTAGTAGCATTACCGAGAGAGAGCAAGAAGAAGAGAGAAGAAGGAGAATGGGACCGTGTGAAATGAGAAGGCAATGAAGAATGAGGTTTGCTTTTGCTTTAGAAGATATTTGTACTAAAGTGTATAGTAACTTTTGCTTTATCATTTAGTTAACTCATTTGTTTGTGTAGGTGTGGTGAGTCACTAAGGAAACCGGCCCCAATATAGTTAGAAGGGTGTTTTGGTCTTTGTTGACCAACTTAATCACTTATAACATTATATGTTACAAACTAGTTATAAAAATCACTATTCACCAATAACAAGGCACATAGAAGTGAAATTTTTGATTTCCCATTGATATAGCCACCCAAATGTGATACTATATAGTACACATGTTAATTAAAGAGTAATGATGGACATTTAGCCATTCAAAACTCATTTACAAGACAATTTTTCAAAAACGTGCTTTAAGACTTCTTAAAGCACATTTTGTGTTTAACTTGTTTTCAAGCTTGGTTTTCTTTAGTAATTGATTTAATATGTTCATTAACATATAAAGAGGCATAGGTATGACCATTAGGTCTTATACACATTTATCCCAAGCTTAGAGCACATTTTTGCTCTTATTGACCTTAAGGTATTTATTTGTGTTTTGTTTGGTTTCATTGTCTACCAAAGTTTCCTAAGGACTTAATTAGCCTTATAAAGTCATAATTAATGTTATTAAGTCTTGGTAGGCTCTTTGGGTCCTAACCAAGTTCACTCATAGCTTAGAGCATGTTTTTGCTCAAACTGTGTCTTAGTGCTTTATGCACTTTACTATGGTTTAAATGGTTCATTCATGTTTCTAAGGCACTTTTTAGCCTTTAAAAACCATAGTTAAACATTTACACAACATACCAAGTTTGGGGTATTTCAGTAAATGATTATGGAAAGTAAGTAAGTAAAGTAAAGAGATGTTTTGTAAGTATTGTGTACTGAGTAAAGAGTAATAAGCATCTGATTACCCGGATGTAAATTGCTAACCCTTGTGAGGTAAGTGTTTGTACGATATTGTACTGTTTGTTTAGCTGTGTAGTTGTTGTGTAATGATTGTATTATGTATGAAAAGCATGTATGTATGATAATAATGAACCTCATTACAGTCGACCTTAAATAGTCTGCGTACCCCAAGTTTAGCAGCGGTATAATGCGAAGTTTATATGCAGCTTTTTGCTCGAGCCCCTAGGGCCATTTGTTTTTAATATTTACAGTCCTCGAGACAGGTGAGACTTGGTGGAGACAGATGGTTTTTCTTTTTGGATGTGATTATGAGTTTGAAAGGTTGTACCAAGTTGTACATGGCTATAGGCCTTTTTGTCAGCCGTGTACCATGGGGTACACCTTTTTGGATAATGAAAGAATTATGAGATGGTGTAGATGAGTAGTCGGAAGAAACTCATTATTTTTGGAGAATTGAAAAGGGTGTAATAACTATACATTTGATACTCGGTAATCCAACATTTAATTATACGGTATTTTTGTAAGTAGTATGTAATATAGACCTCGTACTATTTAGCCATCAGACCGTAACTGTAAGTAGTGTAAGCCTAGCTAGCCGTTATGGGCGGTTAGCGGCTTTGTATCACCCGCCGTAGTAGTATAATTCCGCTGCAAGTAGTAGAACAGTTAGGACGATTTAGACGAAGTAAAGGATTAGCGGTAGGGTGTTACATTTAAGGGTAGATTTTTACCTTAATTTTTCTAAGTCTCTTGTCAATTCTCCTCCTCCTCTCTCCTTCTCCAATTCGGTCAAATGGGCAATGGAGTTGCAAAACTCCATTCCTAACAATCAAGAGGCACAAAAGAATATAATCAAACCTCTAACCCTTAGAAAAATTCTAATTCAAACAAAGAGCTTAAACACCACAGTTAGGGTTTACCTTTGGAGTGTTCAAGAGGGTTTTCCCCATGAATCAAAAGGAGACTCCCACCATCATTGGAGGGTTGAAATGAATCTCAAAGCAAGGAGAAAATAAGTATCAAAAGGGGGGAATCGGTCACCAAAGGAGAAGGAAGAAAAATGAGTTTTTCTTCGAGATTTTTACCTTAGAAGAGAGAGAAGACTCCAACTTTACTTTGATGCCATTTTCTCCTGAAATGGGAAAAACCCATGGAGATGAACTTCTCCATTTTGGAATTTTGAAAAGAGAGAAGTGTAGAGCTTGAGGAGGAGAAGAGGAATATGTATTTTATTTTACATTTGGAGCTTGAATGTGGCTACAGCATGTAGGAGTTGATGGAGTAGCCATGGGTGTTTTCAAAACGTGAACCAGTAGAGAGGAGGGAGAAATCAGATGGGAGGAAGAAGGGAGGAAAGAGAAAGGAAAAGAGAGAAATGGAGGAGAGATAAGAGGGGGGGTTGCTTTTCTTTTTTTTTTCTTTCTTTCTTTTCTTTTTTTTCTTTCTAGCTTAATGTGTGTGAGTGGGGGATGTTTTATAAATTAAAAACCGGCCCACTATATATGTACCAGCAGGAGCGTTTTTTCGTCTTTTACAGAAAACGCTCGTTTATTTACCCTTTAGCACTATTCACTAACCGGGCCTGTTTTTTTGGAATTTTCTCGTTTCTTTAATTGTAATGGTTATTATACTCCTAAATGATTATTTACAGTTATTTAATGAAGTGTAATTTTTACGGGTTTATTTGACAACTTAAAGTCACTTTTCGGGTTTTCTTGAAAAAAGTGCACTAATGCTTTATTAGTGTTTTTAATACATTATTTGGATCCGTTTTCTTTAGGAATTGTTCCCATATACTATTTTGGCCTTATTAAGTCTATAAAGTTCATTCAATACCCTTTTTAAGGTTGTATTCCTCCTAGGGTCACTTAACGCTCATTTTAGCATTTTTCGCTTTTTAAGCGTTTTTCTTGTTTCTTTTGGATTTATTCTTTTTACCAAAATTCATTAGGCACTAATGGGCCCTCAATATCATATCAGAGTAATTTAATCACCCTAATTAAGTTCGGGGTATTTCAACCTACCCCCTTAAAGAACTTTGCCCACAAAGTTAGTGAGTCTAAGGTTGTTAGTCTCCAAGGTACTCAATTCTATGGTTATAAACTCTATATAACCCGACAGACCCATGTCTGACTCGATGTATACCACTCATCCAAACAACATGTCAAGCATGCATAGCAACCAAAAATATCCGTTATCCAGACTCTCAATGGGGGTCCATCGGCAGACAATTAGGCACTTAGTCCTCCCCAAATCGAGTGATCCCTTAGGTACCGGTCATGTTTGAACACTTACACTCTCTGGTTCACGACCGTCATGACATTGAGCACTTACTCTTTCTGGCTCTACGGTCCTTTGGTTCCGATCAAATTCATTTGCACCTCTAGAGAATCCTCAGGCTCCAAAGTGGGTACTCTTCCCTGACCGAACTACTCATATCCGGCGGCCCTTGGACAAATACAAACACACCCCACCGTTCAACCGGTCATCAAGATTAAGGCCGTAGCCACGGGGGGTGACAGCGGTTTCAAAACTAATCATCACTTCCACTGACTCACAACCAGCTTCACCTCCAGGTTCAACGGATACCCGTGCCTAGCCATGAAAGATCCACTAGCGCCCGTGGGAGTGGTTTCAAAACCAATCCTCATTCTCAAGTTTGAAGAAATCTTTATACCAAATTAGTTTGGAAATTCATTTTGAAAACCTCAATGCAACTCCAAATTCCAATTTTTGTTAGTTTCACCTATTACTAGTGTGATTACTTGTGGCCACTTGTACGGAGCTTCAACAGTCATGCAACCCGATGTGATCAGCATTGGCGTTGAACTATCCATCCACCCCACTCTAGTGTTCGGTTTCCCTTGATCGCTAGCAACCAAGTTTCACCTCCCACCTCAATTCACCCAGTTAAATAGTCATTCATTATTTCGTTTTCTATCTTCTTAATCTTTCTAGTGATAATCATCCATCAATACATTTACCAATTTCTAACATTTTTTACTCATTTACTACTGATCCATCCATTGTTACTCAACCTATCTTCAACTTCTATACCCAAGAATTTCAAAAGTTAGTTTCCAATTAATACTTCTATCCTCAATTCGTTCACAATTCAAATCAATTCCTACCCTCAAATTATTCACAAATACCATCAAATCAAATTACCTAGGGACTCACTTCCCACTAGTTGAACATCGGTTTCATACCGATTTATACTCATCAAGCTCCTCAAACATACTCACCTCCCAAATTATTACCACTAAGGTTCTCATTCCCTATGGAGTTTCTCTACTCCATTCACCTCAAATCTCTCACAATCATACTCCTTTCCACTTCAAATCTCACAATCAACCTTAATTAGATTATGAATGGTATACATATGTTTATGTAACATAATACCAATCATCAAACAATTCTTTGCGCTATGCGCATTGTAGTTTATGCACTATTACATAAAACATACATTTCGCGGTTTTCGCCCTACCCCCTTAAAAAGAGATTACGCCCACGTAATCTACCATGTATCAACATTGGACATAGGTCGAAGGCATTCAGCCATCATGAGTGTTTTTAACTTCCATTGGTCCACTATACAATGTATTATGTAAAAGGGTCTTAAACAAATTTACTGGTTTAGTCCCTACACCAAGAATTTCCATCGAAGTTATTTCACTTTGTTTCTTGAAACATTGGTGTGTTCAGTTAGGCATTGCCTTACTGTGTTTAGACCGGGTATCCATTCCGGCTATTTCATGCTTTTGTTTCAATATCCTTGAGACATATCCGATGTCTTTGCCTAATTACTAGTGCTTCTCAACTTCCAACTCTCAATCGTCCTCCTGTAGTAAGTTCTTGACTCCTTTAGCTTGTAAGCTCGTCTGGGTTCTTCGATCATTTGAGGTATTCAACTGTTTCAGTTTGTATTTACCGTATGGTCCGTATAATGGAGCTGACTACTTCCCGTGTTTTATACACTACATGTGAACATACGTGGGGTACCCTATTGGTACACTTACCTGACTAACTCACAAAGGGTCTGTCAGGCCCGTAGGTTCCTTCGGAGTGCGGTCGTCCCACATCTCGTATTTGGGTACACTCGTAGTGCTTGTCACACGCCTAGGCGAAGTATTCTATTGTCAACTCCTCTTGTATCATTCTATGATACTCACCGTTGTTGTTCCGGTATGGTTTTAAAAAATCTGAGGTTTTAAAACAAAAGTTTATGGTTTTGAAAGAAAAGTTTTGTGTTTGAAATAGAATCATGGGTTTTGGAAAAAAAATTCTTCATGGCGTTGCCATGACTGAGGTCTTGAAAAGTCTAGCTTCTCGCTGACTAGTGTGTTTGTAATGTGATGGTCAGGCCATTTGGCCTTTCCAAGGTTTTGTTGTTCAAGTTCATAGGTTTGGCAATCCTTCCTTTGCTTTCATCGTCATTGTGGTACTTTAGTGAGTACTTGTTAGTTATCCAAAGGTCATCCAATTTTCTAGTTGATGCTGCACTTGCCTTGGCAAGTGCACGGGTAGGTCGGTTTTTAGGTTACTATACGTTGGTTACGGTGTTGTTTTCCATCCACACTTGGTGGTTTTGTTGGATCTTTCTTCGGTCCTTTGATCTTAGTGATCAATTCCCTGAGTACTTCTCAGTGTTCTTGGTAAGGTTGTTGTTAATTCGAGTGCTTCCTGATCCTTGTGGTACTCCATGCACCTTGCTCCTTAGCTCGTTCCCACATTTGGCGGTGGTTACCGAGGTTTATCGGATCCTTAGGAACTACGTCGTAGTCCTGTTAGTGTAAGCTTAATGATTACTCTCATAGTTGTCCTTTGGCGTTGTAGGTTTGGAGTTGATCCAACCTTGACTGGTTCTTTAGTCAGTTGTATACCGTTGTTGACGTTATTGCCAAACGTTGCAGTCCGCAGACTCTCTTGTCTCGGGTTTTGTTACTGCCCTTTTCTGTTCATTGTGTAGCTATGCTTCCCTTCTCGTTGGCTGTGCATGGTTCTCGTGACTGCGAAGCACGTCGCCCCATGGTGCCGCAAATTTCATTATCCTTTAGTTAGGATCTTCAATTTACTATCGTTCAGTACGGTTATTGTCGTTGAAATGGGAATCGTCTTCGGGATTTCCACTTCTTGGAATCTACCGTATGACTGGTTCTTTCTCATTACAAAGTTTATCTTACAACTCCTAGATCGGGTTTTCCCGAGTATAAGAGGTCTTTCCATCTCTCTAGCGTTCTTCCCCTAACTTATAATGGGGGTTGCGGAGGGCGGGATTGGTTATGTAGGTATCCAGATCACACTAGAAGTTCCTATCTAGCGTACCTCTCACGCTAACACTCAACCCTCAGCCCTAAGTCTCTAATTCCTAACTCGGTATTTTCCTAAACTCGGTATTTAGACCATCAGAGCGATACTTCACTCTGATACCACTTTTTGTAACACCCCTAC
This sequence comes from Limonium bicolor, assembly GCA_023374045.1. Taxonomy (NCBI): domain Eukaryota; kingdom Viridiplantae; phylum Streptophyta; class Magnoliopsida; order Caryophyllales; family Plumbaginaceae; genus Limonium; species Limonium bicolor. Next base: position 71,402 of record JAIOTZ010000112.1, read on the forward strand.
CGGTAATCACACAATTAACTCCTAACCCGTCTCCATTACCAATTCATAAGCAGCTGAAATTCCAATACAACCGGGGGTGAAACATTGCCGTTAGTCACCCACGTGACTAACCAGGCCAATCCTAACTCAATTATAACCATCAAATACAATATCGGTCTGTTGGGTCTTATACCGAGTACTCTATATAACTATACATACCATTTCCTTAAACAATTCTCAAACCAAATACAACCTTCAATTACAATACAATCTCAATTTTGTTCTATACCGAGTATCTACAATTCTCATGTCTATCAACGACCTTTCGGTCTTACAATTCACAATACAACAATTACAATCCTTAATCAACTACCCATGTTTAATAGCAACCATGTCCTACTCTCGAACGGTGATCAGCTTCATTGTACCTGGAAAATAAAAATGATGCCCCTAGGGGCTCAGCAAAATTGCTGCATATGACTTCCGCATACCCCGCGTACTAGCGAGGGTACGCCGACTATTTGGTCGAGATCATGCGGTTCATGTTATTACAAATAGCATGCAAGACAACAATACATTATATATGTATGTCAACACAATCAAGGTTTAATGAAGAACACAAACACTAACACACACAACAACGGGTTAGTTTAATTGTTCTTTACTTAGGCTTGAGGGTTATACCTCACTATTTGTTGGAGTAAAAGTGTGTTACTTCTACCACATAGGCAGTGTACCTATCGTTTTGCGGAATAGTGGAATTGTGGGTTGTCGTACTCTTGGGGACCTCGCTGTGGATAACTGATAGTGTAGTAAATTGACTGAGATTTCTATTAAGCAGATTTTATCATTTTTAGGGAAAAGATTAACAGCTAACTCGTAAGACAATAATTAAAACAATTAATCAAAACAGAAAAGAAATAGAAATTGTAAATCTTTTTGTTTTTAAAGAAACATCCCGGGTTGTTCTGCTCACCTAATTTATCCAACTATATCAAAATAACTTTCCCACTTTAGCAATAAACTCAATAATCTTAATTAGTTCATTGACCGTTCCCTGTCTAATAAACCCTAACTAGCATAAATAACAAGCTGCAAAATATGCCCAAGTTAATTCAACCAATCGCATTATTAATAATTCCTATTGGAGATTGGTTAACCTATACGGCGCAAATACGCTTCTAGTCGCTAAACCATTTTGACTTCCTATGTCTAGAACCTTGTCTCAGCACTGCATTTTGACAAAGAGCTACAAATATCACTTTAATAATTGTACAAGAGAATTAAAGCGTATTAATGACAAGAATCAAAATACTGCTTAGATTAATTTTTGCTGGAAAGCTTACATAACACAATTATATAAAATAGGCTCGCTTCCTAACCCGGGAAGCTAGATTTATTAATCACACATAATTAAACAGTAAAACAAACATAAGAAATAAGATAATTGGTTAACTGGAAAATAACATCGTAAGGCTAATGAATGAAGAACAAAGATAAAATGGAGAAGTGGGGTAAGAGGATGGAGTGGATGTGGTACGTATTGTGGTGTCAGCAATGGATTATGGAAGGGAATTGATTCATTTGAGCAGAAGGAGCGTGGGTTTATATAGAAGAAAGGAGGAGGAAGAAGACAGGGATGGAACACCGCGTGAGGGAATTAAGGAGTAGATTGGGGCGGCACAACGCACGAGGTATTGTCGGCAGACGCCTGATATTGCTCATCGGGTAGATGGATATGTCTGTAAGCGCCGCAAACGAAGAAGATAAACAGTACCGAAGTTCTGGATCTGGGTTGCATTTAGAGACGTCCGCGTTTGTGTCCGTGCTTATTTCCACGGACATATTTATGTCCTTATTGCGTCTGCCCCTTGTCCGCCCCTTGTCCGTCCATAATTCCACGCACTCATTCATGTCCTTGTTTACCACGTCCGGCTTTATTTACCCAAACCAGACACGGACATAAGTCCGTCCGGCCCTTTTCTGGCCCTTGTTCCGCGGACACAATAGCTCAGTCCGGCCTTAGTTATGCGGACAAGACACAGACAATACATCCCACGTCCGGACTTATTTATGCGGATAAGACACGGACGCAAGTCTGACTTGTCCGAACCACTGGTTCGGACCAGTGTGGTTCGGACAAAAATTAGTTTGCTTCTAAAATATTCGTTTCAGCTCCGATTTAAGATCAGTTTGTGCCCACACGTTCGTCTCTTCGTCTACTTTGCTCCTAGCTTGGTTTTCCTCATGATTAATGAAATACCCCAAACTTAGATATGGTGTTTAAATGACAAACTAAGATATAAGGAGGCTAAATAATGCCTTAGAAACATTAAGAAACATTCTTAATCAAAGAAAGTATAAGGAACCACCAAAAGAGCAGTTTAAGCAAAAACGTGCTCTAAGCTTGGATAGACTTGGGAGAGTACCCAAATATTGTTCTAAGACCTTTGTAATATCCTAATGGTCATTTTAAATCAATTACCAAAGAAAACCAAGCTTGAAAACAAGTTAAAACACAAAATGTGCTTTAAGGAGTCTTAAAGCACATTTTTGAAAAATTGTCTTGTAAATGAGTTTTGAATGGCTAAATGTCCATCATTACTCTTTAATTATCATGTGTACTATATAGTATCACATTTGGAAGTCTACATCAATGGGAAATCAAAAATTTCACAACAATGTGCCTTGTTTTGTGAATAGTAACTTAATTAAGCTAGTTTATAACATAAGTCAATATAAGTGAGATATTTGGTCAACAAAGACTTAAGTACCCTTATTATTAAATGGGGGCCGGTTTCTTATAAGGTGAGTCACCACCTTTATGAGTCATTAAGCAAATAAGAAAGCAAATAAAGAGTTATAAAGCAAAAGTACTATTCACCCTTTAACATAAATATCTCATTTACTCACCTCTCTCCTCACCTCTTCATTCTCTCTTGTTTCTCACGATTTTCTCAAGCTCTCTCCCTTCTCCATTAACGTGAAGAGCAACTCCATGCTAGCTCCATCTATCTTTGCACACATCTTGCTCATTTTAGCTCCAAAACCAAAACAAATCACATATTCTCCTTAGTTAGCTCAAGCTCCTTCTTTCTATCTTTTCAAAACTTCAACAGCTTCATTTTGGTGCCAAGTCAAACCACCATTAGAGGAGGAAATTCAAGTTTGGAGACTCCATTGGCTTCTATATTCTCTTAAGGTAAAGAAATTGTAAGAAAATCTAAGTTTCCATCACTTTTCTTCTTGACCGAAAATACATGCTCATGAGGCTTCATTTTAATGCCTTGTTCTAGCTTGTTTTCTACTCTCCAAAGGATAGAGGAGGTCCTTCTTGCTTCAAATCCAAGCTTGTCTTGAGGAACTAAGGTAAAACAATCACCTTAATACATTAAAGCACATTTTTAACCTAGGGTTTGTTCCTTAGGGTTAATGTATTATCTAGTACTCATTGGAGTCATTGGATATTGGTTAGAACATTGGCAAGGAGATATATATTGGTGACCGAGATTGAGCAAGGAAAAACCTAAGGAAGAAAGCTTTTAAAGCTTGTAAAAGAACAAGGTAAATTACTTACCTTAAGGTGTTTTATTGTTTAAGGGAATGAGATTTAGATATGTGATGAGTTTAGTGTGGAGTTATATTGGAAAGGGGTTATATAAAACCTAGGAGAAACAATGACTATACTTGTGAACTTGTGACTAAAGAGCAAATGAGAAGAAGAGATAGTTAAAACAATGTTGAGATGAATTATAAGAAGCATTTTATTTCAATGGGAGCCTTGTTGTGTGTATTCGCAGCTTGAAGGCAAATATATGTGGAAATTCAGTGGTTAAGATTATTGTCATTTAAGGGCCTAAGTGCCAAGCATTTTAAGTTTAAGCACTATATGATGATGTGGTGTAGTTTTGGTGTAAATTGTGTGTTAAGGTGTTGTGATGAGAATTTAAGTGATATTGGTTGTTTGATGGAGAAAAACCAAGTGTTAGGATGTACTATATACTAGAGAACCCATGGCAAAATTTAAAGGAGAACTTAAGTGTTTAAGATATCCTAAGGGGATTTAATGACTAAGGAAGTACTAGGAAGCTCTAGAGGTTGTCTTGATGAAAAAGGGTGAGATTAAGGTGTTTTAATGACTTATAATGACTTAGGTATCACCATGAAGGATTTAGGAATCAAAAGTGTGTACTTGGGTACTTAGGACTTAGGTAAATGTTGATGAAAGAAGCTAGGAAACTTTAGTAAGTTTGATATAAAAGAGCATAAAACTTTTAGGTGGTTTAGGTAGAAACTAGAGCTTGGAATTTAAGGAAAACCTTGGAAAGTGCAAGAAAAGATGCTTTGGAGATGATGTTGTAGTAGTGAGGGAACATTATTGGCATAGTGGCTATCATAGGTATGAAACACCACTTAGAAAACCAAGGAGAAAATATCATAAGTGTGGGAATTTTGGTATGAAGTGAGTAAGTGTTTAAGGAGATAGAAAATGAGTTTTGTGGGTGTTGTATGAGGGTGTAAGTGTGCCAAATGAAGTTGGTGAAAATTGGTTAAGTGTTTGAAGTGTTATGCCCCAGTTTTTTTTTTTTATTTTTTCGTTCTACTCTTATTTCGTTTTGGTTCCGTAAAGGGAGGATAATAATATTCTTCTTTTCATTCTAGTGGGATTATGTCATTTATGGCTGATTATCCAAAGCTAGAGGGAAGGTCCTTTTTATTTTTGCTATTAATTCAATAAGTCGAAATTAAACTTCCTTTTTAATATATCTCATTCTTATTTTCCTTCCCTCTTCGTTTAGTTTCACGATCTTTCCCTCACGTCAGTTTCTAGCATTCCCCTCTCAACTCTCACTCTGCGTGCATATCCTTTCTCCTTCCCTTTGCTTGTTCCTCTCAATTCTTCCTCTCTGTAAATCGATCAACTAGAGTGCTGGCAGCGTCGTTGGTGATTCGAGTCCGTCAATCTCGAGTTAGGAATTCCGAGTGGGGGTTTCTGTTTCTCGTTCAAGTTCCTTGCTCCTCCTTCCGGTGTTAGTTCTTTTCGATGTGTTCGAGTGTTCGTGATTCTAAGCGAGGATTTGAGTGGAGCAGATTGTAGAGTCTACAGAGATGGCTTAGCGTCGGATGTGATGTAAGTGGGGGATGGAATCGGGGTTGTTTACTCACCCTCGGGGATGGTTTTATTCTAGCGTTTCTGATTTACAATTGTGTTGTGATTGTGTGCTTTCATCTCGTTTTGCGTTGTTTATCGATCGGCTAAACCCCCGAGGGTACTGTTTTGCGATTCTGTGGATTTGGTGTGAGTTTGTGATGATTTATGGCTGGATTCTACACGTTTGTTCGTTCTGAATTTCGACAGTTTCGCTCTGTCCGAACGTCTGTCCGAACTTGTAAGTTCGGACAGGTCATCGGGCGCGTTTTGTTTTTGAAGGTTTTGAAGTGTCCGAACATCGGTCCGGACATGTAAGTTCGGACCTGACGCGAGGACGTATTTTCGTAAAAGTTTCGATGTGTGTCCGAACTTGCAAGGTCGGACGCAAGTTCGGACACGATGGAAGTTTTGGTTTCTGACTCTCGGCCTCTGTCCGAACTTGCAAGGTCGGACGCAAGTTCGGACGTGCCACTGTTTTGAGCATAACTTCTCTGTTTTAGCTCCGTTTTGAGTTCCGTTTGCGGGGTTGGATTCCCCTATCTGTGTAAAAGCTTCTTATGCTGTTTATATGCATTTCCATGCACTTAAGATCTGTTTTGTGAGCTTTTGGTTTTGGGACCTAGTTACTTTGCTTCTGAGCCTTGGATAGTCGGGTCGGGCTGTCCCGTAGCATCCTGCGCAGGAATTCCTTCTGTTTATACTCCTTAGGGTCTCCCTTAGGACGTTATTTGACCGACGGGTCTGTTAGCTGTCTCTACGGCTTCTGTTGTGGGATCCTCGGATCCATAGGACCTTACGTGAGTCCTTCTGTTGTGTTAGCTTGTTTCTAGTGTCCCACTCTTCTGTATCCGTTTCTGAAAGTCCGACTATGATTTGAAGTGACGTTCTGCTCTGCTTCTGTTTTGTGCTTCCTTTCTGTCTGATTATATTGACTCCGCCTTTTCTCTGTTTATAAACTATTCTTCTACTTCTGTTTGAGTGGGCTTCCTTGAGGAAGTCTTCTGCTTGCTGGGCTGTTTAGCTCACCCCTTTACTTTGTTGCAGATTGAGCTCGTGGGATCTTCTCTCTCTTGTCCCTTGCTGGAGCTTCGTTTGTTTACGTTTTGTTGACTTTGTTTACTTTGCGCGTTGGACGCTTTAGAGTTGTGTAGCCTTCGGGCCTCTCTTTGTATTTGACTTATAAGTATTTAGGTCTTGCAAACTCTTTTGGTATTTATACAAGTTCGTTATTTGGTTTTGGGATTCGTTCTGCTTAGAGCCTTGCGACGTTAGGTAGTAGACTCGCGGCGTGTAACGGCCCTAACTCCTAGGCCGGTTTTGGGGTCGTTACATTTAGTGGTATCAGAGCTAGGTTTGGCTTTCTTTGGGTTTTGTGGGTGTCTACATGTCTACGCTTCCGTGTCATTGTTTGATATGTGCTAAGTGTTGTCTATTGCATGATTTGTCTGCTATCTGTTGTTTGATTTGAATGTTTCCTGGAGTCTGTTGAGTGCGTCTGCTCTATGGTTGTCCACTATCAGAGTAGTGCAGCGGAAGCGTAGTGTTTGATTGTCTATGTGCTTTCTATGCTTTGAGTATGAATTTGAGGGAGTCGGGTCCTTTAGGAAAGGATTACCGAATGCAAGTTTCAGTTGTGAGCTTCAGTGGTGTGTTTTGTTGTGTGAGTTGTCTTCTGTGCTGGGTGTTAGTCAGATTTGTTTGGGTTGTGTGGCATGTGGAATTGGAATAGTTTGGATGGTGTGAGAAACTAAATTGTGAGTTTGGTGGTTTTTAGTTGTGTGTTCTGATTGGGCAGTGTGCTGTGCGAAGTCACGTGTGTGGCTTCTGGTGAGGATAGGTTGTGTGATAAGTTGTGACGTGGTTCAAGAGTGTTTCAGTTGTGCGATCCGGCTAGGTGTGTGCTTTAGCTCTTGGTTGGATGTGCTGTTAGTATGGCCTACGAGTTGAGTAAGGTAATGTGTTGTGATGTGAGTTCGGGTGTGCGCTTGGTCTATATGTTCTGTGTTTGTGTGTGGGTTTGGATTACGAGGTCTGAGATGTGTGATGGGTGTCTAGGAGTGCTTCAGCGTGTGTTCTGGAGTGTAGGTTGTGCTTTAGTTCTGAGTGGGTTGTGGTGTGAGCTTAGCATGTGAAGTTCTGCGTTTGGGTGAGAATCTTAGCTGAGAGTCTTGAGTTGTGTGATGGGAGAAAATGGGTGCTTCAGTGTGTGTTTCAGAGGGTGTGTTGAGCTTTGGTTTTGTGTGGCTTGAGGTATGGGTTTGAGAGATTTGTTTGGTTGGTCCTTTGTAGAAGGACGTCTTCTGAGAGAGTTTAGCATTCCTTCTGTGACTCTAGGCTGAGCTTTAGTAACCTTTCGTTATGTTCTTTTGGTTTGGCAGTCAGCAACGAGTGCGAGTGCTGCCCTAATCCTTTAAGCTTTGTCTTCTATGATCTTGTGCTTTGCTTGTTCTGTTCGTGAATTTGCCTGTGAGGTTGGGTGTTGGCTCGAGCGAGGTAGAGCTTTTGGGACGAGTGGTCACCTTTTCTATGCTTCCTGAGCCTTCATGCTTAGCCTTCAGTAATCATCTATTTCGCTTCTTGTGCCAGTGAGCCAGCCAGTAAACTCTGAGTGCTAGCTCTTTGAGGATTAGAGCCTCTAAAATGGGTGAGTGTTCTTCCTGCGCCTTGGGGCTAATCTTCTGTTGAGTTCCTCTGTTAGCCTGTCAGTAGTGAGTTTCAGTGTTGTGCATATGCTTCGAGTATAACCTTCTGTAACTATCTGCTTTGCTCCTTATGTTAGTAAATCAGTCTGAGAGGTCTGTGTGATAGCTCGTGCAAGGTCTTTAGAGCTTCTGTGAAGTGTAAGAGTTCTTTCCATGCCTTGTGTTGAGCTTTTTAGTGATTTCTGTTTTGGTTCCTTCTATCAATGAGATAGTCAGTGATTCGATACGCTGGCCCGTGTAAAATGGAGTTTTGAGATTGTGAGTGTTCCTATCGGTGCCCTAAGGCTAAGTTAATCTTTTGCTTTGTTCCTTCTATTAGTGGTCTGCTAGTATGCTTTGTAAGGCGGGTTTTCTAAAGTGTGTGGGTGCTTCTCTTGTGCTTTGAGACTAAGTGTTGGAGACCTTCTAGTGTGCTCTTCTGTCAGTCAGTTAGTAGTGAGATGATAATGTTCCAGTTCCTTCAGGCCTAGCCTTCAGTAACCTTCTACTTCGTTCTTTGGTTAGCGTTTGAGCCAGTAGGTTCGGTGTGTTAGCCTGGGTATGGTTAGCGATGTGGAGGGTGTTTCCTGTGCCTTAGTCTGAGATTGTGGGGATCTTCTGGTATGTTCTGTTAGTCAGTGGTAAGTTTGGGTGTGGCTCCTGTGCTTTCAAGGTTAGTTCTTAGTTACCCTTGCTTCGTTCCTTCGGTCAGCAAGTCAGTTGTCAAGTTGGAGTGTTAGCCCTGGGAGATGTAAGTGTTTCCTTCTGTGCTCTAAGGTTTTGTGTCAGTAATATTTCTGCTGTGTCCTTCTGTCAGTCTATCAGTTATAAGTTATGTTCTGAGTGTCAGCTCCCTGTGTGGTTGACCTTTCGATCTGTGAGTTTCTTTTTGCATGCCTTAGTGATTGTAGTATTCATGCACTTGAAGTGCATCTGCTCGTATTCCGGGTTTCGTCGAATTTTGAGGACGAAATTCTTTTAAGGGGGTATAATGTTATGCCCCAGTTTTTTTTTATTTTAATTTCGTTCTACTCTTATTTCGTTTCGGTTCCGTAAAGGGAGGATAATAATATTCTTCTTTTTCATTCTAGTGGGATTATGTCATTTATGGCTGATTATCCAAAGCTAGAGGGAAGGTCTTTTTTATTTTTGCTATTAATTAAATAAGTCGAAATTAAACTTCCTTTTAATATATCTCATTCTTATTTTCCTTCCCTCTTCATTTAGTTTCACGATCTTTCCCTCACGTCAGTTTCTAGCATTCCCCTCTCAACTCCCGCTCTGCGTGCATATCCCTTCTCCTTCCCTTTGCTTGTTCCTCTCAATTCTTCCTCTCTGTATATCGATCAACTAGAGTGCTGGCAGCATCGTTGGTGATTCGAGTCCGTCAATCTCGAGTTAGGAATTCCGAGTGGGGGTTTCTGTTTCTCGTTCAAGTTCCTTGCTCCTCCTTCCGTGTTGGTTCTTTTCGATGTGTTCGAGTGTTTGTGATTCTGAGCGAGGATTCGAGTGGAGCAGATTGTAGAGTCTACAGAGATGGCTTAGCGTCGGATGTGATGTAAGTGGGGGACGGAATCGGGGTTGTTTACTCACCCTCGGGGATGGTTTTATTCTAGCGTTTCTGATTTACAATTGTGTTGTGATTGTGTGCTTTCATCTCGTTTTGCGTTGTTATCGATCGGCTAAAACCCCGAGGGTACTGTTTTGCGATTCTGTGGATTTGGTTGCGAGTTTGTGATGATTTATGGCTGGATTCTGCGCGTTTGTTCGTTCTGAATTTCGACAGTTTCGCTCTGTCCGAACGTCTGTCCGAACTTGTAAGTTCGGACAGGTCATCGGGCGCGTTTGTTTTTGAAGGTTTTGAAGTGTCCGAACATTGGTCTGGACATGTAAGTTCGGACCTGACGCGAGGACGTATTTTGGTAAAAGTTTCAACGTGTGTCCGAACTTGCAAGGTCGGACGCAAGTTCGGACACGATGGAAGTTTTGGTTTCTGACTCTCGGCCTCTGTCCGAACTTGCAAGGTCGGACGCAAGTTCAGACGTGCCACTGTTTTGAGCATAACTTCTCTGTTTAGCTCCGTTTTGAGTTCCGTTTGCGGGGTTGGATTCCCCTATCTGTGTAAAAGCTTCTTATGCTGTTTATATGCATTTCCATGCACTTAAGATCTGTTTTGTGAGCTTTTGGTTTTGGGACATAGTTACTTTGCTTCTGAGCCTTGGATAGTCGGGTCAGGCTGTCCCGTAGCATGCTGCGTAGGAATTCCCTCTGTTTATACTCCTTAGGGTCTCCCTTAGGACGTTATTTGACCGACGGGTCTATTAGCTGTCTCTACGGCTTCTGTTGTGGGATCCTCGGATCCATAGGACCTTACGTGAGTCTTCTGTTGTGTTAGCTGTTAGCTAGTTCTAGGTCCCACTCTTCTGTATCCGTTTCTGAAAGTCCGACTATGATTTGAAGTGACGTTCTGCTCTGCTTCTGTTTTGTGCTTCCTTTCTGTCTGATTATATTGACTCCGCCTTCTTCTCTGTTTATAAACTATTCTTCTACTTCTGTTTTGAGTGGGCTTCCTTGAGGAAGTCTTCTGCTTGCCGGGCTGTTTAGCTCACCCCTTTACTTTGTTGCAGATTGAGCTCGTGGGATCTTCTCTCTCTTGTCCTTGCTGGAGCTTCGTTTGTTTATGTTTTGTTGACTTTGTTTACTTTGCGCGTTGGACGCTTTAGAGTTGTGTAGCCTTCGGGCCTCTCTTTGTATTTGACTTATAAGTATTTAGATCTTGTAAACTCTTTTGGTATTTATACAAGTTCGTTATTTGGTTTTGGGATTCGTTCTGCTTAGAGCCTTGCGACGTTAGGTAGTAGACTCGCGGCGTGTAACGGCCCTAACTCCTAGGCCGGTTTTGGGGTCGTTACATTTAGGCTTAGAAAATGAGTGTTTTGCCTTGTCCGAACATCCGTCCGGACATGGACGTTCGGACAGGCCCTGTTGCGTGAAAATTTTCAGAGTCTCGACTTGTGTCCGACCTTGGGAAGTCCGGACACAAGTTCGGACGTACCTGTTTCTACTTTAAGTTTTTCCTCGACCCATGTCCGAACTTCCGAAGTCCGGACACAAGTTCGGACAGGCGTCTGTTTTCAGTTTTGAGTCTCGACTTGTGTCCGAACTTGGGAAGTCCGGACACAAGTTCGGACAGGCCACTGTATGGACCAAAAACCTTGTTTAAGGTTAGGAAATGATGGGGATAATTAAGTATTGATGTTATAAGATTATTAAGGACATGTTTGGTGGGTGTAATGGTCATTAAGTGGGAGAGTAGAGTAAGTAATAGATAATGAGGAAATGATGCACTTAGGAGTTAAGTTAAAAAAACCCTAAGGCTTAGTGAAAAACAATGGGTAAAAGTTGATGTCTAGGAAGGCTAAGTAATTCTATTGAGTTGGATTGAATAATAACCTAAAACTGAATGAATGTTTTAGGCTTTGTGAATTGGGACTTGGAAGGAGATAAACCAAACGATCATCGACGGTGAATGGTACAGTTCTTCTTGTGACCTGCTTGCTAACGAGGTGTCCCTCGGCTTGTGTGCTATTTGTTTTGTGTGCTCACTAAACAGATAAAGCATGCAACCGGAATATTATGATTATTGTATTGTTGTGTGATGTTTGAAAACTAACACAACATATCGTGGGAACTTACTCACCAACGTTTAGTAAGGAATTGAGTGAGACTTAGGAATGCTCCCTAATATGGTTGATATAAACCGAAAGAGGTTAACCAACAAACATGGTCTTGAGACTATTACTAACTGGAACTTGAGTGAGGAAACCCGGGACCGATCTCCGGTCATGCATGCTAAGGAAAAAGGGGGACGGTATCTGAATCAGATCCGCCCTCCGCTTAAGGACTTGTCTTCGGACTTGTAGCCTAGGGCCGGTTGCCGGCTCAGCTACGCTGGACTTCGTCCAGAGTAGGTGGCATTAAGATGGTGCGGTGGGATCACCTAAATCCCAGTTCGAATTAAGCTACAACCAATCCCTTCCCGGAACGGTTTGTAAACTGAGAATAAGTTGAGATTAAGATTAAGATAAGGTAAGGAACTAAGTTTAAGGAAATGAGGACTAAGGAGGGGTTACTAACCCACTTGATAAGGGAACGCTTGAGTCGTTCATGGTTGCGAACTATACATGTTCATCTGTGGTTATTGTTGTTGCACTTCATATTATGCTTGTGTATGTAATCAATTTCCATGCTATCGACAATTAGTCGTCGTAGCCCCGTTAGCTTGGGGGCCATGAGAGGGTGTACCAGCATTCGTGCTGACCCCCTTGGGGGCTATTTTTACACTTGCAGGTAAGAGACCCATGTGGACGCACTACGAGAGTAGGAGCGGTTAGACTTAGGGTGGGATGTTTATTTTGAGTTCGGGTTGCCCCTGTGCACCCGACTGTTTATATTTAAACTGATGTAAGGTTGTGATTATGATTTAGCTACTTGTACTCGGTTGGTTGTGTGGTATTTTGGATGGTGATGCTTTTGGGTTGAACAGTGATTTTGGAAAAGTGTTGTAATTATTAAGGCCGGTATATTCTGTGATCAGACCGTGGCAAGGTCCAGGTGTTTATGATTTCCGCTGCGACATATTCGTTTAAGTGTTCAGTTTTGCGATAACCACGATTGGCATTGGATGGGGTGTTACATTTAACCAATAAATTTGTGAGATAAACAATAAAACATAAACTACAGGAAATTAACCAAAGTGGAGAAATGAGAAAGAAAAGTGCTAATATAATATATGAAATACACCATAAAACATGCTCATTTGGACACTTAACACACCCCCACACTTACCTTTTGCTTGTCCTCAAGCAAAACCATGTACCCAAGCAAGTAGGGAATGCTCAATACTAACAAATATTATTATGAAGGGTAGGATAAAGAGGTGAACAGTACATGATCTTTAAACTTTTGAGGAGTGTGAATCATCACCTACTGGTGGCATAGGTGTGTTCAGGGTAAAAATAAAATATAGAGTTTCGTATGATCCGGAGTACTTCAATGCTTCTCAGTTTTGGTGACTTTGAGAACTTTTACCATTACTAACTTCTCTAAAGAATGGGCATTGAGGAGAAAACAAAAGGAAAAATAGATTTATGCATTTGTTTCACTTTTGCATAAGAGATGAGAAGATAATATGTAAGCATCAAGCTTTTGTATTTAAGAACACTCAACTCTCATTTGTTGGTTACCAATGGTGTCTCGCAAGTCCCATGTTTATTATTTTTCTTTGACAGAGAAGCACCCCTTAGGAATCCCTAAGAAAGAAGACAGAAGGAACCCCTGAGAGATAAAAATCCAACCATTTCATATCATTTGGTCACACCGTATAAAAATGCTCCTCAAAAGTAATCAAAATGAAAAATTTTATACCATTTACCCTGTACCATTTATCCCACAATTCATAACAGTATTTATTCATAAAGAGAACAACCCACATATAAAGGGTCCACGATATTGAATTTGGAAAAATGCAAGTAGAGAGATTAAACATTTTAAGCATTGTGTCAATTAAGAGAGACTTAAGACGAGCGATAGAGAAGTGAGTCCTCCCCCACACTTAGATTGGAGCAATGTCCTCATTGCGTAGGAAGAATTAAATTAACGAGGTCATGCAATCTACCAGAGTACCTCACACAATGCAAAGCAGTAGGGAGTATGTAAAAATTTGAAGTGCAAAGCAAAGAGAATGTACTCCCCAGAGTTCGCAAAGTGTGTAGACAGTGCTCCCTCACACTTGAGTTCAGCTGTCGGAATGTGCAAGATGTTCCTGTAATGAATATTCTAAACAGCCAGAAGAACTCAAGTTAATTCTCCTCGTTCTCCCTCCTTTCCTTTTTATTATATAAAAACATATATAGGAATAATATGGAAAACAAAACATAAAACAAGAATAGCAGGATAATAAAATTTAAACACTGGGTTGCCTCCTAGTAAGCTGCCCGTATTTATAGTCTTTGGCTAGACTCCCGCTTCGTTATCCTGGATCAAAAATAAAAGTAGACAACAGCTTTGGCAGGAAAACAAAGTTAGCAGTAATTAAAAGCAAACCACCTGGATCAAAACAGAATGTTACCTCGGCAAATAAAATAGGAAAATAAATACTCCATAAAACCTGGTGTTTGAGGAGGTACTGCCGGTAACGTAGTTCTAACAGGAGACCAGGTGGTGATGATTTTTCTTCCTCAATTGGAGGATGTAGACATCCTCCTCTTGTTGTTGAGGTATATGGAGGCAGGGTGAGAGTTGATGAGAGACTGGTGGTAGTGGTGTTCCTTCCTCAGATTCGAGGATGTAAATTTCCTCTCCTTGTTGATGAGGCTCAACAGGATAATCCTCTTCTGGCTCGCGGTCTGGCTCTGACAAAATATCTTCAAATTTTAATTGCTCCTCTTGTGATGGGAATGGAGATGGAGGAGAATTGTAACTTTCAGACATTTGCTCCAACTCAGCGTCGGAGAAAAATGTCCTGATTAGTTTCTTTATCTCCTCATCAGAACTTGTAGCTTCAATAATATCCGGCTCGAATCGATCTTCACTCCTTGGAGTCACCACCGGAATCTCTTCTAGTGGTTTGGTTTGACTCGGG
>JAIOTZ010001048.1:0-40232 GCA_023374045.1 Limonium bicolor
ATAACATATCATTCCACATGATTACCTCGGACTCAATGGTCCGGGTACCTTAATAGTTGTACTCACATAACAACCCTCAGACTCTCAGGTCTGGGTAACATGACCACCTTTGGACTCATAGGCCCAAGTAACATAATCAATTCAGAACTGAACCACATCAAGACTCAAGGTCAAGTAATATTTATTACACATATCACACAACATGCCTTAGCACGTATAACAAATAGAAATACCTTTTCCATCTCTTCATGGGCTCGAGTCCCACGTTGAGTACATATACACTGTGATCCCCGCAGAACCCGGTCGCGATGGACACCTGCTGGTCCCCGTTCCTTTGGGAGATCAAAACATTCACTTAATTTTTAACATATGTACTTCTCATGTCACCGGTCCGAAGACAAAGGCTCATACGTCCTCAGCTCGTGAGCAAGTACTACAAAAATATCTTTACCAGGTTAAGTAAACAGGAGAATCCTTTATTCAAAATATCAATCCACTGTTTTGGAAATACCATTGATTGAAACCACCTTTTCTTTTGAAAATCAATACAACTCCAAGTCCAACTTATGCTCTTTGCATCCTTTCTTAATGGTGTTATTTGTGACCACTTATAGGGAGCTTCAAGCGTCATCCAACCCTGATGTGATCAGCATCAGTGTTGAACTATCCTTCCACCCCAATTTGTGTTCGGCTTCCCTTGATCGCATGCAAATCAAGTTCCACCTCCCACTTCATTTTCAACCAACAATTAATTCAAGCATATTCCACTTTCTATCTTTTGATCCTTCTAGTCATAATCATTACATCTCCAAGGGATAGGACTTAGTCTATCAATTACCTCCATTCGCTTTTAATCAGGTTACCTAGGGAATCTAATTCTTACTAAGTTCCATGTCAGTTTCATACCCTTCGTAAATCACCACACTATATATATATATGTTTTTAATCAAAATACAATACATCGTGTTACATTTGGTATTATGCTAACACACACCATTGGGGCTTTAGTTCCCCAGGAGTTTATTTACTCCTTAGTACTTGTACTTACCCACAACCATTACCAAGGTAGTCACACCTACCACAATAGTATTTCGCATCTTCTGTGCGCAATTACCACCATTTAACCATGCCAATCACCATAACAAATTATTAATCATGCCAACCATCATAACAATTTATTTTTGTGCTATGCACAACATAGTTCACGTACACTTGTACGGTAAAACACACTAAGCGGTTTTACGCTCTACCCCCCTTAAAGAGATTACGCCCACGTAATCAACCACTGAACATAGTGTTAAAAATGTTCTACCGTCGTGGAGTGTTTTAACTTCCACGCGGTCCGTTAAAGGATCTTGACCATATTAGCGGTTTAGTTCCTAACCAAGGATTCTCATTGGAGTTTATCTAACTCATTACCGGTTTCGTTCCTGGCCTATAAGGCTTCTAGGCATTGATCTAGCCACTTATTCATATTCACAAATATTCATTATTCGATGCATGGGCTCGCTGGCCCCTGTTGCACAACTCTGGTACTCATAGAGCTAGTTTTCCCCACTCTTTTCTGTTACTGTACTGTACACCTCTTATGTATTACCCTTATCCTGGTAACCATGGTTTCTCAACCGAAGCGTGGTATCTCTTACCGTGAGCGAATTCGGTGAGTTATAAACCTTTCATCTACCTCCATGACAATTTACAGTGTATACTGCTATGTATTTCTCAATTATTGCCTCAATTCCTTTCGACTTACTGCCGGTTGAGGTTGAGCTACTACCTGATGTGTAGTGCTCTTCAGTTATTTCCTACACCTGAGGTATATTTCATACCGATATTTGATACTTAGTGCTACTGTAGTCACTTATTGCCAGTCCTGCTTCCATATTTAGTTCTGTACCAGTATCATTTCATTGATATGACCTTGCATTTCATATGCCTCGGTCTTATAGTGTTATAATTCTCTTTGTTCGCCTTCCACAATTATCATCTTCCAAATCCTAGCTATCCCACTCGATCGTTATTGCGCAAACGCAATACCAAACACTCAGTCATACAGAGTGCAGAGGCGTAACTCTTGGCAGTAAATCTCTCATGCGATTGCAATAGGAATTCACACTGTGTTTTACTGAGATTCTTATCTCATAATACCGGCTACTGGCTTACTGTCCAGCTTATTCGTTATAACTTACTGTTGTATCTCCACTAGGTTTAACTCACAACTCTGCTTAATTGTCATACCATCCCTTAATAATATTTATACAACGGTCGCTTAGTACACACCGTATCCTCTTTCATTATACAACATCAACTTACACTGCATCCGTTTATTAATTCGGCCACCCGTTTGGCTGATTTCTGCATACACTATTTCTCGAGCCTTTATTTTAAGCGTTGTTCGCTACACATTTAACATCACACACCTATGGTGGTTGCTACCAGACTTAGTACTCTTCCTGTCTACACCACTGTTACAAACACTTTCTTTCGTATTATTTTATTCAAATCATCCTGGGGTAATAACAACATGGTTCATCCTCCACATATTTCCTAAACTTGATCCACACAACTACCGCTCTCGCGGTTTCACCATATCTAGAGGTATCCCCACTCTTTAAGCAGTGGTTCGTTCTCCGCTTTATTTTCCTGTACAACATAAACTTCTATAATTGATTCAATTACATGACCTATCTCGCTTGTGGCTTATAAGCCACTGCCTCGAGCTCTGCTCACTAAAGGCTATTACCACACATTTACCTTTCTGTACGACATTACATGGTTTAACAAGGTCGTCACATCTCGATTCCTTCCAAGTTGTCTCTTTGGCAACTTAGGGTCCTACTGTTAAGTGGGTTCCCTTCTTACGTTTCTGTTACGTTGCCCCATCCAACAATGTTTGATCCCAAACACCCTTCAAGGACTACTCCTGGGTGTTACTAAGGTATGCCATTACATTTAACTTTCACCTATGAGTACATTCAGTAGACTATGCCTTCTTACTTCCTTAGCTGGGTATTCGTTCCAGCTACCATGTCTCATTCCTTCAACTTCCTAAGACATACGTGATGTCTTTGCATAACCATCCGTGCTCTTCGCACTTCTTGACTCTACACATTCTCTTGGACGAATTTACCAATTCCTTTAGTCTTCTCAACTGGGTTCCTTTACTTCAACCATTCGTGGTAATCCTTAGTTCTTACTTGACTTTTACTGCTGACCGTAGTATGGAGTCGACTACTTCCCGTGTTTCGGACTCTTCTCGTATACATATATGGGGTATCATACTGATACATTACTACTTACCCGACTAACCCATAAGTAGGTCTGTCAGGCCCACATGCTCCTATCGGAGTGCGGTCGTCCCACAACAGTTGGTACACTCGTAGTGTCCGTCACACGCCTAGGTGAAGTATTCTGTTGTCAACTCCCTTATATTGTCCTCTGACAATATACATTCCGTGCTTCCCGAACTCATTCCAGGGAAGGTTTATCCATCGTTTATATTCTGAACTCCATCCATACCGTCGGGTTACTACCCTCGGGTTCACCGGTTTCCGTCCGTTATTCAAAGGTAATCTGGTTTGAAAGAAGGGTAAAAGGAGTACTGGTTTAAAAGAGAATTTGGTTTTGAAAAAAGAGTTTGAAATAAAAAAAAATTTTCTCCTGGTTTCACAACACCTTCTTGCCTTAACCAAGTCTAGCTTCTTGCTGACTGGTATATTCCCATTTACAAAGGTTAGGCTGTTAAGCCCTTCCACGGTTACGATGATCACATTAATTTCTGGGTATTTACTAAGTAGTTTGTAGTTGTCTTTTTTTTTTTCTTCGAACCGCCCTGTTATAGCTGCACTTGCCACGGCAAGTGCGCCCTGTTAACTGGCTGTCGGTTCAACATGTACCGGCTGCGGTACTGTTTTTGTCTACCGTATTCAGTGGCCTCATGGGTCCTTACTTGGATACTCTAATTGGTAACTAATCTCCTGCACAACTTCTCATTGTCCTCCTCTAATAAACATTTACTAGGGTGTTTCCCCTTCTGGGAGACCCCTTTTTACTTATTATTGTATCTTCTTCGTAGCCCATTCCACGCATTTGTCGTGGTTACTGAGACTTGTCTCTTGTTTGGTACTACGTTGTAGTTCCTTTGTCGGTTGGTATACCGTTGGTGCCATTACCTAACATTTGCCATCCCGTAGACTCTCGTCTCGGGTTTCATTATTTCACTTCTTGCCTTTGCAAGCTGGTAGTTTTCGACTGCTCGGCATGTCGACCCAGGTTGCTGGAAATTCTATTTTCCTTACACCAGATTCTCCATTCTTTGCTATCAAGTGCGGTTACAGTTGTTCACCTGGGAACCGTCTCCGGGATTTCTAATTTTCAGAATCTACCGTATGACAGGTTCCCCATACTTACAAGATAGTTAATAACAGCCAGACCGGGTCTTCCCGGGTAAGAGAGGCTTTCATCTCTCTGGCGTTCCTTCCCAAGTCATAAAATAGGGGTTGTGGAGGGCGGGATGGATATAGTAGGTTTCCAGTATTTACTGGTAGTTCCTAACGAGCGTATCTCTCACGCTATCACTCAACCCCTAACCCAAAGTACTAAAATCTTAACTCGGTACTTCCTAAGCTCGGTAATTCAGTCATCAGAGCGATACTTCGCTCTGATACCACTTTTTGTAACACCCCATCCACAACGTCGCACTTTATAACCATCTGCAGCGGAAACATAAACCATCACATTACTTAATCCGTTGGTGTTACACGCCGTTAACCACCCACGTGGCTAACAAGGCTAATACATACATATTATATCGGTCTGATGGACTAGATCCCCGAGCAACTACACCATACAATCCTGATTCCATTTCCAACAATTATTTACATATACATCCCCCACTGTACCGAGTATTCATTAACCAATGCCGATAACAAATTCGGTCTTACTACACCTATAATACATACACCATTAAAGGGCTACCAATGTACAAACATCTACCCCGTCCTACTCTCGAACGGCTTCCAGCTCCTTGTACCTGAAATAGAAAAAGGAGAAAAGGGTGGCCCCCAAGGGGGTCAGCACCTTTGCTGGTATGGTAATCCCGCAGCCCGCATGCTACCGGGCCACGCACAACTAATTGTCGTCTTAGCATGCTGTTGATTATTTAAATCCTGCATGTAAACCATAAACACACAACACATTGCATACGCCCAGCTATAGGGCTCAACAAACACCCAACACATCCACATCCACACATAACAAATCAACATTGTTTCCTTTAACCCTAGAGTGACTCTCCTCTTAATGGAGTTACTTCCTTAACAGACGACATTTACCCATAATCCATTATCCTTAAACGCTTCTTATTATAAACCTGAATTCATAACCATAATCCACATATCCACAATTTACCACATATAACTTCACACCGAATAGGAATTGCAATACATCCATAACACATAATACAACGGGTACGGTTCTCTTAAGGAACCAACCCAACCATAATTAGTTCACTTTAGAGCCTAGAGAATGTTGCCAAACTCATGATAAGCTCGTTCCATAACTTGCTACCGTTTCTTTAAATGAACAGATAACTTAACACTAAGGTGCGTTGGGTACAGTAAACCAAGCACACCGAACAACCATTGTATGCCCCAGAAAACCGACGTGAGTCAGTAACATAGCTTTGGCTAAGCTAAAGGGAAGATTGGAAACCCAATGAGTAAACAACCTAACATACACCAAGAGAGTCGAACCGGGTATGACATCGACTCCCGTCCATCACACGCGTGGCCGGAACATGACCGGACTCCTCACCCCCCATTAGTACACATATACTTATAGTTAAGTAGTTAAGGCTCCATTATGGAACCTATCACATCCACACACCATTCGGTATCACAACCGTGTTAAGCATGTAAGGGAGGTTCACACACCTGCAAACATAACATACAACTAACTCACGCATAGCCGTGGTTAGAACGTTCCCAAGGTTTGGGCGTTAACTCCGAATACCGATATCTCATGTGTACCTAGATTTGGTTAGCTAAGGTTTAACACCTATTTGAGGTTAAACGGTATTGGTGACCAGATTCGCCACATAAATGAATTACTATAAACTCATTTCATGTTTTATCTTACAAGGTGGCAAACACACAGAAAAACACATTGGCATACAAGCCGGTGTAATCCGGTAGGACACAGGTTGCAAGAAAACCATACCTGTCGCCGGAGTCCACTCTACCATGTCCATTTAGGTTCCTCGAACAATTCTCGAACAACTGGTACATTAAAGTTACCTTCATTAACATTGGGGTAACATGTTTGTGTAACGTCGAATGACTATAGTTAACTCCGTTAGCTAGTTAAATACCTTTACATTTTTAACTTGTTTTACTCTTCCATTTTACCTTAACTTCTCACCCTCCAAATTGTCATTACAACTCACCTAACATGTCTCATACAACCTTATAACATCATTATCCATCAATCCCCATTATTAGGCATCATTTTCATACCTTAAAACCAAGTTTTACATTGGTCCGGGACCTTGTCTCCACCCTAAGACCCGGACCATATGCTAAGTGTACTCTCGGCTTTTAAAATGGGGTGGTCCGGGACTTCACCCAGGTCCTAAGTCCCGGACCATACTAGCCAAAAATCTCTCGGGCATTTTAAAGGATTGGTCCGGGTCCTTGGACAAGACCCAAGTCCCGGACCTACGACCACGTAACAACTCTCGGTTTAATTTTGATATATGGTCCGGGACCTCATCCAGACCCTAAGTCCCGGACCGAAACTACTGGACCGACGTACACGCATTTTTCATCGCCTGCTGCGTAAGTTCTTAACACCCATCAATTGTATAGCTTCCCAAATAATTTTACGTACACTCTTATACTCAAAACTTCATCAAATATACACCATATAACAACATAGTGCACAAACTTAAATTTGCATAGCACTTAGGCTCTTAAAATGCAATAATCTTAAACACTGAATTTCCCACAATATATTTGCCTTTCACCTGCAAATACAAACAGCAGTTCGTATGTTTTTTTTTACTAGTCTTTGAGAACATTTTTCTATGTCATAACCATTGGCTCTTTAGGTAGTTTGAATACACAACGTACGTCATTTTCCAAGGAATTATTTTGACAACATAAACGTAAGGAAACACCATTTTCTTTGAGTTTCCATACCTTGAAGCAAAGGAGAAGAATAATCGTAAGAAGATGACTCAAGCTCCTTCCATGGAGATTCCTCTTGGCACCAAAGTGGAGCTCTTGAAGAGTTTGAAGGAACCAAGTCGAAGAGCTTGATGAAACTAAGAGATCGGTGGTCTCGGTTTTAGATTGGACAGTGAGCAAGAAGTTACATGAATTTGAAGTAGTATGTTGGTGCTGTGTGTTTCGATCGTGAAAGAGAGAACAGGAAGGAGAAGGCTACGTGAGATAGTAAGGAAATGAGAGAATGAATGAGGTTCACTTATTGTAGTTGCTTTTAGTAGATATTAGTTATCTACGTAAGGAAGTAGAAAAGCAAATAGTGCTTTATTAAACTACTCATTTACTTGCTCACTTATTTGTTCAATCAGTAAGCAAGGGTGTCGACACACCACAAACAAACCGACTCCCTTTTAATTACAAGGGGTTCTAGTCTTTATAGCTCAATTAAATTACAATTTAACATATGTTACAACTAGCTTATTTTAGTTACTATTCACTATAACAAAACACTAAAAGTGAAATATTTATTTCTTATTAATTTAAACTTCCAATGTGATACTAAATAGTACACATATTAATTAAAGAGTAATAATGGACATTTAGCCATTTAAAACTCATTTACACGACAGTTACTCAAAACGTGCTTTTAAGGCTCCTCAAAGCACATTTGTATTTTAACTTGTTTTCAAGCTCGGTTTTCTTTGGTAACTGATTAATAAATTCATTAATATACATATAAGGTCTTGGTAAGTTTATTAAGTCTTAACCAAGGTTATTCCAAGCTTAGAGCATATTTCGCCCTTTATTGCCTTTTAGACAATTTATTGTATTTACTATTTATTAAATTGTCTATTAATGTTTCTAAGACTCTTTTTAGTCTTAATAATTTATTATTTAATGTTTAAACAACATACCAAGGTTTGGGGTATTTCATGGGCGTAATCCCTTTAAGGGGGTAGAGCGCAAAACCACATTAGTGTGTATTACCATACAATGTACGTGATTTATGTTGTGCATAGCACAAAATAATTTGTTTTGATGATTGGTGTGTGTGTTACGTAAACATACACATTCATTCATGGTTTAATTGTGGTAATTGCGCACTGAAGATGCGAATACCATTGTGATTAGTGTGTGTATTTGTTAACAATTGTGTGTGATAGTACAAGTGGAGTAGAGAAACTCCCGGGGAACAAAAACCCCGACAGTATCTAAATGTAAAACCATGTGTTGTATTTTGATAAAATATATGTGTACATATTTATACTATAAGTGATTCATGAAGGTTATGAAACCGACATAGAACCTAGTGAGAATAAGATTCCCTAGGTAACAACATTAAAGTGAATGGAAATAACTGATAGACGAAGTTCTATCCCTTGGAGATGTTATGATCATGACTATAACGATTAAAAAGATAGAAAATTGGAAATGAGTGATATAATTGATGCTTGAAAACGAAGTGGGAGGTGGAACTTGATTTGCATGTGATCAGGGAAGCCGAACACAAAATGGAGTGGAATGAGAGTTCTACACTGATGCTGATCACATCAGGGTTGGATGATTCTTGAAGCTCCCTATAAGTGGTCACAATTAACCACGCTAAGAAAAGAAGCAAAGAGCTTAAGTTGGACTTAGAGTTGTGTGTGTTTTCAAAAGGATTTTTAGTTGGTATTTATAAAACGTTGATAGATACTTTACATAATTAAAGTCTCTTACTTAACCTCACAAGGAAATTTTAAATTTAAGTGATTGTTTTGACCTCCCAAAGGCACGGGGACGGAAGGTGTCCATCGCGACCGGGTTTCTGCGGGATCACAGTGTATATCAAGGATTTTGATTGCTATACATGCTCTGACATGTTGTGTGGTATGTGTAATGAATGTTGTTTTGACTTGGATTTCTAAAGTGGTATGCTATCAAGACCTATGAGTCTAAATGTGTTGTTGCATAGACCTATGTGTCTAAAGACGTTATGTTATCGGGACCTATGTGTCTAATGTTGTTTATGTTACCCAAGACCAGTGAGTCAAAGGGGTTGTTATGTATGTTAAATGTTGTTAAGATACCCGGACCATTGAGTCCGAGGTTATCATGTGAATATGTTATGTTATGTGTGGATGTGAATGTGTTGCCCGGACCATTAAGTCCGAGGTTGTGATGTAAAGTGGTGTTTGGTTATGGAAGTTTTGTGACTATAAGTAACCCCC
The DNA here is from genome assembly GCA_023374045.1 of Limonium bicolor. Classification (NCBI taxonomy): domain Eukaryota; kingdom Viridiplantae; phylum Streptophyta; class Magnoliopsida; order Caryophyllales; family Plumbaginaceae; genus Limonium; species Limonium bicolor. The sequence goes on from JAIOTZ010001048.1 coordinate 9,437, forward strand.
GTACTCTAATCTAAGATGTGAGGGAAGTGTAAACTTCGAGGACGAAGTTCTTTTAAGGGGGGTGAGATTGAAATATCCCAAACTTGATATGTGGTTTAAATATCAAAACTATGTTATATAAAGGCTACAAAAGTGCCTTAGAAACATCAGAACAATTTAAACCATAGTAAATGCAATAAAGCAATAAGACACAGTTTGAGCAAAAACATGCTCTAAGCTATGAGCGAACTTGGTTAGGACCCAAATAGCCTACCACACTTAATAAGATTCAAGTATGATATAATAAGGCTAATTAAGTCCTTAGGAAACCTTGGTAGACAATAAAACCAAACAAAACACAAGAAAATACCTTAAAGTCAATAAGAGCAAATGTGCTCTAAGCTTGGAATAAATTTGTAAAAGACCTAATGTCATACCTATACCTTATAATATGTATGAACATATTAAATCAATTACCAAAGAAAACCAAGCTTGAAAACAAGTTAAACACAAAAGTGCTTAAGGAGTCTTAAAGCACGTTTTTTGAAAAATTGTCTTGTAAATGAGTTTTGAAGGCTAAATGTCCATCATTACTCTTTAATTAACATGTGTACTATATAGTATCAACATTTGGAAGTCTATATCAATGGGAATAAAAAATTCACATCTATGTGCCTTGTTTTAGATAGTAACTAAAATAAGCTGTTTGTAACATATGTTGTTATAAGTATTAAATTGGTTAACAAAGGCCATATATGTTATATATAAAGGGGGCACGGTTTTTAGAGGGTGAGTCACCACATACCGAGTCAGCCAATTAAAAGAAAGAAGAAAAGTAAGTAAAGGTTACTTTTTGCCTTAAAACATAAATATCTCCAAAGCTCTACCTCTCTCCTCACTTTTCCTTCATTTCTCCTGCTCCCACCGTCACCTATCTTCCATCCTCCCTTCTCAATCTCGTTCTCCACAGAAACCATTCATATCCCATCTCCTTTTACTTGTAACTTATGATTCCATGCTCCGAATTTAATTCCGAGACTACCGTTGTCTTAGTTAGAGTAAGCTCTTCATTCCTATCTTTTCAAATCTCAAGAACTCCATTTTGGTGCCGAAGATCCACCATGAAGGAGCTTGAGCTCATATTTTCATGCCTTGTCATTCTCCTTTGCTTCAAGGTGAGGAAACTCAAAGAAAAGACATTTCCTCCATGTTTTGTTGTGTTGTCCGAAAATTCACCATTAATGGTGCTCTTATATTGGCTTGTTCTAGCTTCATTCCAAGCTTTCATGGACTAGGTGGAGTCCTCTCTGATCTCATTCAAGCTCTCTTTCCATTCCAAGGTTAAAACAATCATTTTAATACTACCTTAAACAATATATGAAACTAGGGTTTACAATGAGATGAAGCATGATGCTTGAATACTCATTCTATTATGTGTACATTGTTTAGAAGTTGACAACAACCAAACATCCCACGGTTGTATAAGACAACAAGAAGAAAGTTGTGAGAAAGAGGTAAATATGCTATCTCAATGTGGTTTATGCCTTAGAGGAAAATGAGCTTATAATGCTTGCTAAACTACCTAAAGAGCAAATGGTGAATGACTTAGTAAGGTGTTCTCAAGGAGACTAGTAAAAGAACATATGTCTTGGTGTGTGTAATTGCAGGTCAAAGGCTTATATATTGCGGAAATTCAGTGTTTATGGTTTAAGCAACTTAAGGGCCTAAGAGCCATGTTATTTAAGGGCCTAAGTGCCAAGCAATTTAAGTTATGCACTACATTGTGATGTAGTGCTAAATGTGTGAAGTTTGTGTATAAAAATGTGTTTGATGGATTTTAGGTGTTCTTGAATGAAATAAGGTAAAAACCTAAGTGTTTGGATGTGAGTATATACAAGAGAAGCTATGGCCAAATTTGGGAAAATGTGTAAGAAGTTCTAAGTGTTTTAAATGGTTTTCGTGAACTAGGAAGTGTGAAAGGTGAACAAATGTTTTACTTGGGAGGAAAACATGTATTAAGGTGATTTAGAGTGATGCAAGGATTTAGGTGTTATCTTGGAAGTTCTAGGGATTCAATGTGTGTTTGAGAATGTATTTAAGTCTTGGAGAAGGTTGTTAAAGGTTTAGAAATGTTGATGTACAAGGAAGAAGTGATGTTTAGGTAAGATGTGAAAAAGGAGATTTAGTTAGTAAGAAAAGAAGTTTGAGAGATGATGTTAAGGTGTAGAGGAAACACCTTGGTATAGTGGTCATTATAGGTGAAATACCACCTAGAAATCTTAAGGAGAAAACATTCCAAGTGCTAGGAATTTTGTAAGAAATTTGTGAATGATAAAATGGTTTCGGTGAGTGATTTAAAGAGTTAAGCATATGGCTAAAGGTGTGTTTGATCTGCCAAAAGATGTTAGAACACATTAGGAGGCTTGAGGAAAAGTTTGGAGAAAATTTGACAAGTTTTGGATAACTTCTGGTGTTGTCCGACCTAGTGGTCCGACCCAGGGTGGGTCGGACAGCTCTGTTTTAGTCACCGGTTGGAGTTTATGGAATGGTCCGACCCAGAGGTCTTGGGTCGGACATGGGTCGGACATGTGTGTTCTAAGTCTCTGGAATGGTCCGATCCAGGTGGTTGGGTCGGACATGGGTCGGACAGGTGTATTTAAAAGACGGGAAAAGTTTCTGGAACGGTCCGACCCAGTTGTGGGTCGGACGGTGGGTCGGACGGCCCAAAGTATGTAAAAAAAAAATTTGTTTAAGGTTATGAGATGATATGTAATGATGGGGATTGTTAGGTAATGATGTTATAAGGTTGTTTAAGACATATTAGGTGGGTTATAATGACAATCAAGTAAGTGAAAAGTTGTATTAAAATGTAAAGGTAAAATAAGTTAAAATGTGAAGTTATCCAACTAAGTTAACGGGGAAAAGTTATAAGCATTAGACTTTAAACAATCATGTTACCCCGATGTTAATAAAAATACATGTAATGTTATCAGTTGTTCGAGAATTGCTCGAGGAACATAAGTGGACGTGGTAAAGTGGACTCCGGTGACAGGTATGGTTTTCTTGCAACCTGTGTCCTACCGGATTACACCGGCTTGTATGCCAATGTGTTTTTCTGTATGTTTGCCACGTTGTAAGATTAAACATGTAATGAGTTTACAGTAATTCATTTATGTGGCGTGTACAACTCCGATACCATTTAACCTCGGAAGTGTTAACCTTAGTTAACTGAGTCTAGGATCACATGAGAGTTCGGTATTCGGAGTAAACGACCCGAACCATGGGACGTACTAACCACGGCTATGCGTGTGTTAATTGTGTGATATGCGTATGTGAATGTAGGGATCTCCCTTGTGTGTTTAACCCAGTTGTAACTGTATGGTGTGTAGTTATGATAGACTCCATAGTGGGGTTCTAACTAATATCTAAAGTAAGTATGAACTAACAGTGGTGAGGAATCCGGTTTGGCCGGTCGCGCGTTGTTTGGGAGAGGGTATCCTTTTTAGCCTTACCCTTCTCTTTGTTATGGTTGTTTCCCTCACGGGTTATGATCTCCCATTAGCTTATTCCAAAGCTTAGCTATTCTGACTTATGATCGGTTTAGGGGGAACATGTGTTTGTGTGGTGTGTTCGGGCCTCCAAACCCGAACCGCCTTAACTTAAGTTACTCGTCCGACTATTAGGACGGTAATGAGTGTTGTTGCTATTGTATAACGAGCTTATCATGAGACTGGCAACATTCTCTAGGCTCACTAGTGTATAAACAATGTTTGGGTCGGTTCCTAAGAGAACCATTCCCGCTATGTTATGTAATTTGTTTGTGATGCAATATCTATTGTGATGTTATGATGTACACGTTGAAACGTGCAAGTGTTGTTATGTGTTGTTATGTAGTGTATGTTATATGTTGTAAAATGTGGAGTATGTGGATCATGGAAATGAATCCCAGTTTGTGATAAGAGGCGTTTAAGGATAACCCGATTTAAGGGTAAGTATCGTCTATTAAGGAAGTAGCTCCATTAGAGGAGGAACACTCTAGGGATAATGAATACCATGAGTGACTTATCAAGTAAGGATGTATTATCCGTTTGTTGAGCCCATTGAGGCGAAATGTTAAAGTGTTGTGTGTTTACTGTTACATGCATGAGTTAAATATAATCAACCGCATGCTAAGACGACAATTAGTTGTGCGTGGCCCGGTAGCGTGTGGGCTGCGGGATTACCATACCAGCAAAGGTGCTGAGCCCCTTGGGGGCCACCCTTTCTCTTCTTTTCCTATTTTCAGGTACAGAGAGCTGGAAGCCGTTCGAGAGTAGGACGGGGTAGATGTAGTTTACGAGTAATCGTTTAAGTTGATATATACAGTAGGCGTAGTAAGACCGAAATTGTTATCGGCATCAGTTTGTGAACACTCGGTACAGTTGGAAGGTATGTGTATGGTTGTTGATAATGGAAAGGGATAGTAATGTGTAGTCGCTCGGGAATTTAGCCCATCAGACCGGTACAGTGTATATGTATTAGCCTTGTTAGCCACGTGGGTGGTTAACAGCGTGTAACACCAACGAGTTAAGTTATTTGATGAGGTGTGTATTCCGCTGCAGATTGTTGTTAAGTGTTTGTTGTTGGATGGGGTGTTACAAAACGTTAGTTAGTAAGTTCTCACGGTATGTTGTGTTAGTTTTCAAACATCACACAACAATACAATAAACATATATCCCGGTTGCATGCTTTATCTTGTTTAGTGAGCACACAAAAACCAATAGCACACAAGCCGACGGACACCTCGTTAGCAAGCAGGTCACAAGAAGAACTGTACCGTTCACCGTTGGTCGTTCGGTTGCTTACTCTCTTCCGGAGTCCAAATTCCAAGTCCTAAAACATTCATTCAGGCTTAGGTTGTTAATCACTTAACTCAACTCAACTTACTTATCTTACTTAACTTACTTAACCCTTAATGATCCCCACCTAACAACTCTTAAGTCTTACAACTTAATCTTACAAACTTAAACTTAAACTTTTAAGTTTATTCTTAACTTAATCCCTTAGGTCTCTATACCTCTAATCATCATTGCCCCCTTAATGGGGTACCATTAATACCACTAAACTCTCTTAGGGTTTCTTTTTTTTTTTAAGTCTTAAGGGTCGTCCGACCCACCGTCCGACCCACCGACTGGGTCGGACCATTCCAGAGACTCTCCCGTCTTTTAAAACCCCTCCGTCCGACCCACCGTCCGACCCACCAACTGGGTCGGACCATTACAGAAACTCTTATGGCGGCTTAACAGAGGTCCATCCGACCCAAACTTGGGTCGGACCCCTGGGTCGGACGCCACCAGAACATGTCCAAAATTTGTTAAATCTTCACCAAACTTCTCCTTAAGCCTTCTAATGTGTTCTAACATCATTTAGACCCTTAAACCCACTTTTAATCATCCTCCAAACTCATGAAAATCACCTCGAAAGATCATTCCAACCTTTAGCTCAATTCTTGCAAGAAATTCCTAACATTTGTCAATTAATTCCTTATATTTCTAACATGTACATTTTGTCTAAAACTTCAACTAACCAAAGTGTTTCTTTTCAACCCATATAACTCCTCCTTAACATCATTGCACTCCATCTTTGCTTGTTAAACCTTCCAAGGTCATCTTGCATGTCCATGCACAATTCCTCTCCTTTCCTTTGGTTACTCATCACTCCTAAACTCTTGAGCTTACTCATACATTTCTTTCCATTACCTTAATACCTTGACATTGTTCTTCATTTACCTTGACCATGTAACACCCTCCTTAGACATTTCCACCTCTTTTATGCATCTTACTCACCATTCTCATGATCATACGTCCTCATACGTTTCTAGTCATTTTCCTTGACGACTTACAACCTCCTCCTACAATTTTCACTTCCATTACCCAAGTCCACACATTACCATTTAACTAAACCTTACTAGTCCACCACTAACATCATCACACTTACACAAGGTTCTCAAAACTCTCATTGTTTTACTCTCTAGTTCATACCTAAATCATCTCAAAGCATTATACATCATTTCCTCCAAATTCTTGCACAAGTCTTACATTCCTCATACCATGATTTTGGTGTGTTCAATGCACCATCTAAACTCTAATTTCCTCATAGACCATTCTAGGTCATTCTAAACCTCAAGAACTCCTTAGTTAACTCATTTCCACTCAAATTCCTTTTTATGACTCCTAGTAAATCCTAGGTCATATTAGTTCACCACCATCACCTAAACACTTATTTTCTACTCAAATTTCGCCATAGCTTCTCTAGTATCTTATCATGCCCACACACATTGTTTTCCTCATTCAACCATCTCACACACATCAAGTTCTTTCTCATCACATCTCATCACCAAACCAACTCATTCACAACAACTCATTATATTGCAATAATCTTAAATTGCATAGCACCAAGGCTCTTAAATGACATGGCTCTTAGGCCCTTAAATGACTTAAACTTAAACACTGAATTTCCCACATATAAAAGCCTTCAACCTGCAAATACACCCATCAATCTCATAGTGGTTACAATACTCTTAAAATCCATCTTAAACTTATATTACTAACTCATTCCCATTGGCTCCTTAGTCACAAGTTCACAAGCTTATTTAAGTTCTTTTTCTTAGGTTACATAACCCATTACCTAATGTAAGCCCTAGGCTACATTGGTACCCATCTAAAACTCATTCCTTAAACCTTAAACCACCATTAGGTAAGTAATTTACCTTGTTTTCTCAAGCTTATCTTATCTTCCTCCTTAGACCTTCTTCTTGAATGAATATTGGCCACCACTTAAACTCCCTTTGCCAATGTTCTAACCAATATTCAATGACTCACATGAGTAAAACAATACACTAACCTCAAGGAATGAAAACCTAGGTTAGAAATGTGTTCTAAGGCATAAAAGTGGATGATTACCTTTGAAGTCTCAAGGTAGACTTGGGCATTGAATAAAAGAGGACCTCCACTAGTCCTTGGTGAATAAAACAAGCTAGAACAAAGCATAAAAACATAGCCCCATGAGTAGTAAATTTTCGGCCATGTAAGGAAGGGATGGAAACTTGGTTTTTCTTACATTTTCTTTACCTTAAGAGAATGGAGAAGCTAATGAGCTCTTCAAACTTGATTTTCCTCCATCAATGGAGTTTTCTCATGGCACCAAACTTGAGCTTTGAAAGATTTGAAAAGATAGAAAGATAGGTCTTGGCCTAACTAAGAGAAATCTATACTTAGTTTTTGATTTGGAGCAAGGATGAACACTTGGTGAGCATTTGAAGGTGGAGCACCCATGGATGAAGCTCTCTCGGTTTTGGAGCAAGAGAAGGGAAGAAGAAACCGTGGGAAGAAGGGAAATGAAGAGAGAGAAGAAGAAAAGTGGGCTAATATAAGATATTTGCTTTAATAAAGCAAATAGTACTCCTTTTACTTATCTCTCTTTTCTTCCTTATTTGACTACTCATGGTGACTCATCCTCCCTTAGAAAACCGGCCCCCTATTAATTAAGACAAGTCATGGTCTTGTTTGACCAATTAATTAGACTTAAGTGATTAAAGACTAAACTAGTCACTATTTGGCACTATTCACTAATTAGTGCACATATTCGTGAAATTTTTGATTTCCCATTGATTTAGGCTTCCTAATGTGATACTAATTAGTACACATGTTTATTAAAGAGTAATGATGGACATTTAGCCACTCAAAACTCAATTCTAAGACAATTTCTCAAAAAGGTGCTTTAAGGAGTCTTAAAGCACATTTTGCGTTTAAGCTTGTTTTTGAGCTTGGTTTTCTTTGATAATTGATTTAAAATGTCCATTAGCATATTACTAAAGTATTATAATGGTATTTGGGTGCTAATCAAAGTCACTCCAAGCTTAGAGCACGTTTCTGCCCAAATTGCCCTTAAGGCACTTTCTTGTGTTTTCCTTGGTTTAAATTGTCTACCAATCTTTCTAAGGCATATTCTAGCCTTACTACATCATAATTTGATGTTTACTTAGCATACTTAGGTTTGGGGTATTTCATAAAATCAATTTGGGGTTTTGAATTCGGAAGAGGATTTCGTATGAAAAAATCGAAATTAGGGCTTGTTTGACAAAAAATAGGGTTCCGAATTTAGGTGTAGGGTTCCGAAAATTACAATGGAGTTTGTACGTTTCTGAAATTGAATTGGGGGTTTAAAAAAATAATTTTGAAATCAAGGTTTAAAAAAAATTGAATAGGGGAATGAAATCGGAAATTAAGGTTACGGTATTAGAATTAGGGTTTTCTGTATATAAGTGATTTTGGGGTGAAATTGTGATTATAAGAAAATTTTGGGTGAAAAAGTAATTTGGAGAAATTAGGGGCAAAAACGAGAATTTGAGAACTTTGGGGCTGTATTACAGCTTCTAAAAAGTTAGGGGTTTAAAGTGCAGTTTGGAAAAAAATATAGTAAAATTGAAATCGACCAGTCAAAAATCGGATTAGGGATTTGACCCAAGTCAAAATTGAAAAATAGGTCAAACCTGAAACAGGGTGGTAATAAAATTGGGAACTTTGGTTAAAATAGATTTTGGGTTAGTCAAGATCAAATTAGGCTTAAAAGAATAGCCCATTGAATTAACAAAAGGAATCAAATTGGGCTTCTAATAATCAGAATTCCTAACTGGTTTGGAAGTTAATCGAATTGGGTTCCTAGCCTATCTACCAGACTCTTATAAAAGAGCTTAAGCCCAAATTAGTAGTGGATAGGAACTAGAATATTGGATTGGACCAACTTTGCTAATTAGCTATCAAATTAGTAAATTGTAAAGGAGATTAATGGATTTCATTAAGGAATCAATTGATGATTCAAAATGATTAAGGAATTGCTTTATAAAATCGGTATTAGTTACAAGTGTTAAAGTTTATATTAATTATATGCAAACTTAGATGTATAATATGTGTACATGAAAGGAGAACATTAGAAATTATGAGACTATATATATATGTATGTATAAATACGTGTATGTATATATATGGTTACATGGTTAGCAAAAGGAATTTTATTAATCATACGAAACTTAGGAAATTACGAGGGAATAAATGTATATGGAATGTTATAACTATATAATGTAGTTTATGATTGAATATATTATGAGAGGGCTTAATATATGAGAAAATCATATTATAACATATCAGACATAAAAGTCTAAGTAAATAATGCGGTAGTTTTGTAAATAAAAGAAAATACATATGGCTGTTACGGTAATATGGGTATTTAGGATTGAAAATTTATGATATGATTTATAATGTTATAAGGGTTATAACATTTATAATATGAAAATATTCATTAAGGAAGAATGAATATATTATAAAGAAATACCATATAATAAATGGTCCCATAATTCATATATATAAAATATATGATATGGAATGAATTATATAGTATGGTTAAGTAACCATATAATATCACTAGTGGGATGACATAAAGTAGAGAAATATGTTTATGGACATTAATTAAAGAATGTTCTAAGATTTAAATGAGTATATGAAATAAGATGGATTATATAGTTCAAAGTATTTAATGAGATATACATAAGTATGAAAGCTTGGGTAAGCTAACATTTGAGAAATAAATACTAGGGAGAGATGTATAATGTATGATAGAATAATGCATGCAATATAGTGTCAAACTATATAATATACAAGTGTATAATAATATACACGCGATAATGAATATATAAGTTTATCTATATAATAAACGAAAATCTCCCCATGCATGCAAGAGAACGTTTGCGTAAAACTAATCCCGAATTAAACCAAAGACCCGAGAGACGTTATTAGCCAATACGGGGAATGAACCGGGAGGGATTAGCGACGGTACGGGGTACCGTAGGGTAATGTTGTTATGCGAGATGCTAATACGCAGTGTGATACGTATTATCAGATTGTAAAAGGTGTCTCGAGGAGCATCAGATTTAGCTTCATTCATACTCCACGGTCCTATGTTCCTGGTGCACGGTGTGTTATTATGTGGCTTGATTGTCTCTGAGGATTTCCTCAGTTCAGACATTTTGTGTGAAAATCTATGATAAGATTGAATGTCTGCTTGTGTGAATTAATATGCATAAATTGTGTATTAACGCTGCTTCATTATTATTACTGTTGTGCGATAACAGTACTGTTCGTATATATGAACATATTATAAAACGAACTAGCGGCAATGATGCTATCTTATATGTGTAATATAAGGAACATAAGAAAAACATTGTAGCATTAGGATAATAAGATATATATATACCGAGACTTATATACGGAGCACTAGCTTTTTTTTAACGCCGCTCTTGTATCTAACACTGGATCCCGAGTCGACATACTCAAGATTGGACTAATGACCTTAGTCTGCTGTGTTAGGAAAACGGTAATGCAATGCGATGGTATAAATGAGTTAGTGAAGAGGATGTGGATCTTGGTGTGAATTATGATTAATTAACGATACTAGGATGCCATGTGGGTATCTGCAAGTATCAAGACAAATTCCAACGGACTACAGATGGTTCATCGGTCGGAGACTCTACCGCTGGAGTGGCTACTGCCGTGGGTGACCCGCCATGAGATATGGGTAACTTAGAGACACGTCGTTTTAACGAGATGTTGTCATTAGGTATGACTGAACAATCACGAACAGCTATATTAGCTCGTAGAATAGACGAACATTGTTTGGGCTTGTATGCCAAAGACGGGAAACAATACTTGTTTATAACCCTCGTTGTTTTGCCTTGTTGTTCATTGGTTATACTATGTAGTTATGTGTATATGGAATATTGTGGTTTAAATGAATTGAGTCGCTGTACTCGTATATGAACTGTTGTGAATTGGTTTAATTGAGTCGTTGTACTCATATCTATGTTGTGAATTGGTTGAGTCGAGTCAATGTACTCGTGTGTGGATTATGTGGATTGATTGGTTGAGCAAAGTCGCTGTACTCGAATATGAATTATTAAGTGTTTGGTTGAGTGGAGTCTTCTTATATATGTGTTGTAACGCTTTCAGTTGGTTTATTGTGGTGTGATATGTGAAGCCAGGGGCTTGTTTGCTATTTGAGTTTACTGCAATATTTTTATTGCTTTACAGTTTTTATATTAAACTACATGCATGAAAATGAATTGCATGCTCTCGACCAATTAACTGAGGGTCTGAGGGGGCATGACGGTCATGTAGTAACATACTCAGCAGGGGCTGATTCCATACCACAAACAAACATTTTGCAGGTATGCAGCTTCCGGTGTCGGCAAGAGCGGGACGCGCGGGGTAGTCAGTTATAGTTATAGTTATAAATATGTACAGTCGTACTTCGATACGAAAATAGAGATGTGTATAGGACTGGAATACTTAGAATGCTCACTAGGGTTATATTTATGTTGGATCGGAAAGTTAAGTCTATCTCTTGTTGTCACTGTGGGAAATTGTTTCGTATTATGAATATATCAGTAAGCACGTTATTACTCGTATGGGCGAGTGAGAACGGTGACACCAGTAGTTCGATTGTTTAGATTACCGCTGCGATTACTATGTTAAGTAAGACGATTAGGAGCCGATTATAGTAGGGGTGTTACAAAAGTGGTATCAGAGAGGAGTACCGCTCTGATGACAAGAGATAGTAGGAATTTAGACAGTGAGCATTGGTTTTGGGATTACGGGAAACGTTGTGAGGATACGTGACCTTGCGAGGTCGATGCAATGCTGAACGCTTGCACACAAATAGCCGTAGAGGCACTTCAATATTTAACGACCAAGACTGCGGTATGAGACCGAGTAAGGGTCTAACCCGTCCTCTTGACATACGTCAGGGAGAGGTCCGGGTAAGTGTACTAAGGAAGGACGAGGCGCAGCGGAAGGAGGTGCAGGTCCAGCAACCCCAAGTAACGCGAAGACGGTAGGAACCGCTCGCACTTGATGGGAGAGCATCCCGGGAATTTGCAATGGTACCCCACCCGCCACAGCCCGTACCTCAAGTACTGCCTAGTGAGGCAATGAGATGAGAAGCACCACGGAGGAAGAAAATTCCTCCTGATCGGGAAGACCCGATGTGGTTGCTATGGGAGTTGTGGTAATTGTAAGAGATGAGAACTTGTGATATGATGGAGTGTTGAGCACCAGGGGTCCTGGTAATGACGTGATGTCTACGATACCAATTATGAGTTGATTATTAAACTGAAGTTAAGGAGTTTTATTCCCGTAGGACTAATGGGGTCAGCTTGCCAAAAACGAAGCAACCCAGTCCTACAACCAGGAAAAAAAACACCGATAGGTGCGCCTGGGGGAAAGAAAGTGGAAACGACGAGTAGAGATTAATTTATAGATGTGTAACGTGTGAAAATGACTACTTTTTCGAAGTCTCACCCGAAGCGACTGACTATGAGCCCATGCAACACTGAAGGTTTGAGAGGGCCGACGTGCATGAGGAACAGTCACGAGAGCTTACTAAATAGGAACTCGCCAAGGTTGCTACAAGGCAGCACCTCGGGAGTGAAGAAACACCTAATTACCACAGTAATTTAGTGGAAACGGGTACAGAAACGAGACTGTATTAATATAAACAAAAACCTCCTCGACAGGAGTGGAAACCCAATTAGGGAATAGCACTGCAGCTGACACGCACCGTATCGGTGGCTTAGTCTGCATGGCGCACTTGCCACAACAAGTGTTATAGCAACTACTGTACTAAATTTCAACCTACCCTGCGCACTTGCTACAGCAAGTGCTGCAACTGTAAACTATCCCCAAAGGACCGAGTAATCCGGGTGGTTACCAATAAATACTAAACTTCCATGAGAGTCTGTAATGCAATGAAGCGAAGGCATAGCCTTTCTAAAAGTAGGGTTACGAAACCCTTGGGTTGGAGGTCGATAAAACCTCGGGAAGACCTAGCCGGTCTGACCATTAAACCTGAAAAGAATACACCATCTAGCAGAGTGTGAAAGGGAGTTAATTAAAACAATGGTAATTAGTGCCTATGAGCCTAACCCCAGTGCCGGTACAGACAATAGATGTCAAGTGATACCGGTGGGGAGTGTTGAGTCTTCAGGACCAGCACAACCATACTTAGGGAGTGTGCGACACTTGTGGTTAAACCACTACCATTAAATATTGTGGGAGATCAAGGTTGGGCTATACAAACCAAGATGTGAATGATAACCCATCCAACTTAGTGGATGAGGAGTATAGACAAATGCCGTTATGGCAAACAATTTTGATTGGTAAGAGAAGAATAGGTAGATGCGAACGTGCAATGAAGGGGCCCGATGATATGCCCGCACACACACCGCGGGTGTTGTAAATCCATTATACTGCTAGACTTCCGTACGGAGGGCAGGGGATAATAACTGAACAATAGATTTAACCGAGGACGGAATATACTGTTACCTCTAAAGGAAAGATGAGATACGAACTGATAAGAGTTAGAACGACATAACGGAGAGCGATGGTCAGTAGAACCCAATAAGTTTGTGAGTACTCAATTGTGACCCTTAGGAGAAAGTATTAGAACCAACTAGGATTAAATTAAATATAGACCAACAATTCTTTTTTTCCAGCTATCAGAATAGGCACTGAGCCTAAATACCATATGGCATAGGCCTACGGAAGGATACCTTTAATACCACCATGATGACCCAAATCTAGGAAAGCGAAGGTGATAAATCACAAACACTAATTAATATCATACTAGAGTGGGACTACCAAAGGACGGGGAAAACATGATGTGTCAACCCTTATCGTGGAGTCCAGACTACACCAGAGGGTGTAACCCAATGAATTGGGTGGAGTTTAAGAACTAAAAACTCATATCTAAATGGCGTTAATAGCCTAGGAGTGAACGGGACAGATAGTAAGCAAATACTAATCCCCACTCAGGAATACTAAATAACGAGCATGTGAAACCCAATATTAGGGAGCTATGTCGCAATCACCTATCTTAGAAAGGTTAAAGAACATACACATTAAGCAAGGAACTCAAACCCAGAGAACCCTCTAGGGCCATTCTAATACTAACGGTTAAGAATTGGCAGCCTAGTTACCCCAATAAAGATTACGGGACTAAGAGTGTGATAACCACCAGGTACGAACACTATGAGTGCACTAAATGAGACATGGGACGACCACACTCCTAGGAGCTTGTGGGCCTGACAAAACCTACTTTGAGTTAGTTAGGTAGGTAGTAATGTACCAGTACGGTACCCATGTATGTAAACGAGTGGGTGTAAGAACCTAGGAGGTAATCAACCCTGTGTCTAAGTCAGAGATTGGAATCCTGACTAGGTAAACCATGAATTGACGAGAGAGATCTCAGTTAAACAACAAGGTTGGAAAAATCAAGGATACCTTGATAGTGACACAACAGAAGGTCGTAAATCCACAAGGGGAAGTTAGAACTCGAGTTTAAAGATTTTAGTAAACGAGGAAGCCAAAGGCCGATTAATGGTAAAGGCAAGGAGAACCCATGAATGACAAGATGAATAGTGGTACCTTATTAGGTTGGAAGAGTTTGCTCAGGATAGTACAATGTTAATCACCTTGAGAGAAGCTTGTGTAATGATAATATGCCACCCGAGAAGGGGGCACAAGAGAGTTATATTATGCGCTAAGGGTGCGGCGATGATGTCACATTAAGTAATAATAACCACATGCTCAAGCCATAAAGCGTTTGTACGTTATCACCAATTAGGGTTGAATGGAAAATGTATGCCAAGTTAAAACCCATAGTCGCATTGTATGTCTACAATAGGCGAGGGGTAAGGGCTAGCATTTGAGGAGATATTTTAAGCTGGAGATTAAGTACTCCATGCAAACCGCAATAGCGGATAACCGTCTAATCGACTGGTACATGGTGCGCAATAAGGCGACCATTATAAACGACTATAACCAAATTATGTTGGAGAGAAGCAGAACGAGGAAGAACAGTTAAACCGATACAGCTACTAAATGTGTGAATGCCACACTAGGAAGGATATAATGGACAGAGAGGCGAAATCCTCGACTGCCAAGAGAGGGCAAGTCCATACTAATACTGAGGGTGTAAGACAGTTCCTACGAACCTTACAAATGGTAAAATGAAACCAGACCTGAAAGATGCTATAAATGGATTCCCCTAATGGAGAGCAGGGATGAACCATATGTGTGTAGTGAATACCAACACAAGAGGGATAAGGGTTCACACAATATGTGAGGACCTACAAGGTACCGAATGAACGAACTCATCCCAGAAAGAAATAACTCGGAGTCATGAGGCGCCAGTTAAACGCGCATATCAGACTCGTCTTGAGATTTGAGAAACAACTACTGTAAGCACTAGGTGCTAGAGCATAGCTCGATAACCCTTACACCAAAGGTTAGTTCGGTAGGGTAACATGAACTCTTGGGAATATACCATGAGCATGTACAGAATTCAGAGAGGCTGAATAAAACAGCTAGTCGAAATAATTAGAGTGTGTGATAATGATACCACTCATCGTTTTATTTTTCCCTCCATTCCCATGATTATGGAAGACCGTGTAGAAGACACTGTCACATGGAGTTAAAATCGGCATGAAACTGCTACTTAAAAGGGTAAACTAACCCTAAAGTAGTTGGGTCGTACCGCTTGCGGAGCGAGTGGGCCCATATTGCCTAGCTCTAATATACCTAACAGGTTTGGGAAAAATAAATGATGTGTTTACATCTTCCGATCAAACCATGTATGAATATACACTAGAGCCCGACCCTAGAAAAAGGGGGTAATGTAATGTATAGCACATGAGTGCTCGAATTTTCCACATGAGTGGAACATCTTGAACTTATTACTTCAAGATGATATCGTAGATTATGTGGGCGTAATCCCTTTTAAGAGGGGTAGAGCGATTTGCGCGCTTAAATAAATACCGTACGTAGGAGTACGTAGCGCATGGTACACGTTGCGAATGATTATTGTACGTAGAGTACAAGTCTTATGATTGTATTATATTACTTGATGTAATATTGTGATGTATTATAGTATGAACATATATATATTTTAGTTCGCATTAGTTATGGCGAATAGGAAAGGGAGAACAGATAGAGTGTTCTTACCCTAGTTTCGATTATTACGCAAACATTGCGAACATTATTCACATAACGCCTAGCTTGTTAGCTCTGAAGTGAGAATTCAAGTAGGACTATCTTGTAGCTCCGATAAGAGATTTCAGATAGAAGGAGTAGAAAGCTCCGTACTATGTGATTTGTGACTCGGTATGAAACCGATTATTGTAATGCAATGAGTGAATCGGCATGAGACCGATGTGTAACCTAGTGGAATTAAATCCTCTAGGAGTTGTATGAATAATTGCAAGTCGAGAGAACTTGGTTCATGGTTAGGAGGTACGATCCTATATGCCGATGACTAGATTTATTACACTAGTTGACTTGTGTACCTATTGAACACAAGGTGGCAAATATCAAGAGGAAATAAGATTAGAAATGAGTAAATAATTAATTGATTGAAATTGACGTGGGAAGTCGAACTTGAGCCTGATCCGATCAAGGGAAAACCGAACACAAATTGGGGTAAGAGATAGTTCAACACTAACGCTGACCACGTCGGGGTTGGATGACTCTCGAAACTTCCTACAAGTGGACACAGATATGAATAGAAATTGAGACTTAGGGCGTCACTCAAGGAGCCGTGGACCATGGAGTCCTTCGTCATTAGACCGGTGTGTCTGCGAGTGACATCACCCAAAGAGCCGTGGACCGCAGTGTCCTTCGTCATTAGACCGGTGTGTGCGGGTGATTGTGGAAATTAGGTGATACTACTCATAGAGCCATGGACCGCAGAGCCCTTCGTTATTAAACCGGTGTGTCTGTGGGTAGTTGTAGAGGTTGGTTACCCAAGGGGCCGTGGACCGTAGAGTCCTTCGTCATTAGACCGGTGTGTTTGCGGGTAACTATAGACGTTGGTTAACATGGGGTTGGGGACCGTATAGTCCTGGTCTTTAAGACTGCTTCCCCGCGATTAGCCATTGTTGCATATATGTACACACATACACGCTATAGTGATGTGTGGGTATCCTCGCGAGATACCAGACATATATATAGGTGATACCTTGGGTATCCCTTGCAAAATACCTCTGAGGATTATGAGATTGTTAAGTACCTTGTCAAGTACTAAGTGTGATATGATTGAATTGTGCCATGATTTATGGCTATGTGGAACTAGATTAGCGCTGCATCGATGACGATGTATGCATGCTAGGTTTGAACCTAGTGGGAAACGATCCCTAGTAGTGAGACTATTGCATACCTAGTGGAACTTGATTCCTTAGGAAAACCGAATGAGAGTAACGACTTCGGGACGAAGCGTTTTTAAGGGGGGTAGTAGATTGAAATACCCCAAATATGAATTACTTAAAGTAATAACGAATTAATTAAATAAAGTAATTAATGTGGGGTTAAGGAATTAAATGCCCTTAAATAAATAAAAAGGATAATATAACATTGGAATAAATCCTAAGAAAGTCGTTAGGAAACATTAACGAGTCCTAAAAACGACCATGAGGGGGGTTCATAAAAGGAATATAAACAAAAATAAGTGATCGTTTTTACATCGAAAAACATGCCATAAATATTTTAGGAGTGAAAACGAGGTCTTAGCTACCTCACGGGGTCATTTAGATAATTTATGGGGCATTGGAAAATTGGCTAATAAAATCGAATAAAAGACGTCATGTTTTCGCCTGAAATGGCAAAACGTAAGCCAATTAGAAATTAAATGCTAATTAATCAAATTTATAAATAATAATAATAATTATTGTTTGGAAATATGAATTTGAAGACATAGAAAGGTCTGTCTCATTAAACGGGACAACGTGTCGCAAACAGTACGAAAAACAGACAAAAAAATGAGTCAAAAACGACTTATATATGAAACGTTTTAAATATATATATATACAATTGGACCGACCCGCCCAATGAATAGGGCCGGCCCATCACTTCCCTTCACTCTCGGTAAGAACAGCCCAAACAAAAAAAAAACTACAACTAATCCTTACTAAGCCCACATCTCCTCTTAATTCTTCATCTACGTTTTGTAACCCTAACTAGCACAAGGAGCATGAATGCGGCGCCCTCATTCCATTCTCTTCTCACTTCTAGATTCTTCTAAAACCTAACTGGCGAACTCATACATGCGCCTTCGTTCATTCTCCCCTATCCTTCTTCCTTCACGCACGGTAGTACACAACCCTAACTAGAAAATAGAGACATACAAATCGAAGCCTCCATTCATTCTCTTCACTCACGGTTTCGATCCCTAACTGGCGAAACAAAGACCGCTGGAGGCTGATCCTGGTGCGGTTATGGTGTCGAGCGCACAAATGAGGAAGAGGCCAACTCCGGTGTCGACTTGAGGAAGACGGGCGAGGGAGACGAACTGAGAAGAAGAACGGGACCGGATTCCCCGTTTAATCGTCGGGGAGGTAGCCACTCATTGACATTTCTTTTTTGTTATTTTTCTGTCCGATTTTAGCCAGATTCGAATTGAAAACTTAGGGAGAATTTACTCTTCTGTTTCTCTGTAAACCGGTGCCATTGGAGCCCGATTTCCTTGCAAAAATTTGTAAAAATTCTGGCTATGTTGTGCGGTAGGTTAATCTCGATTTTTACAGTTATAGATCTACAACTACGAATTCTGTATAAGGACTTTGTGTAGATTTTGTTTTGAAAGCACTAAGAACCCTAAAATCAATTTGGGGTTTTGAACTCGGAAGAGGATTTCGTATGAAGAAAATCGAAATTAGGGCTTGTTTGACAAAAAATAGGGTTCCGAATTTAGGTGTAGGGTTCTGAAAATTACAATGGAGTTTGTGCGTTTCTAAAATTGAATTGGGGGTTTAAAAAAATAATTTTGAAATCAAGGTTTAAAAAAAATTGAATAGGGGAATGAAATCGGAAATTAAGGTTACGGTATTAGAATTAGGGTTTTCAGTATATAAGTGATTTTGGGGTGAAATTGTGATTATACGAAATTTTGGGTGAAAAAGTAATTTGGAGAAATTAGGGGCAAAAACGAGAATTTGAGAACTTTGGGGCTGTATTACAGCTTCTAAAAAGTTAGGGGTTTAAAGTGCAGTTTGGAAAAAAATATAGTAAAATTGAAATCGACCAGTCAAAAATCGGATTAGGGATTTGACCCAAGTCAAAATTGAAAAATAGGTCAAACCTGAAACAGGGCGGTAAAAAATTGGGAACTTTGGTTAAAATAGATTTTGGGTTAGTCAAGATCAAATTAGGCTTAAAAGAATAGCCCATTGAATTAACAAAAGGAATCAAATTGGGCTTCTAATAATCAGAATTCCTAACTGGTTTGGAAGTTAATCGAATTGGGTTCCTAGCCTATCTACCAGACTCTTATAAAAGAGCTTAAGCCCAAATTAGTAGTGGATAGGAACTAGAATATTGGATTGGACCAACTTTGCTAATTAGCTATCAAATTAGTAAATTGTAAAGGAGATTAATGGATTTCATTAAGGAATCAATTGATGATTCAAAATGATTAAGGAATTGCTTTATAAAATCGGTATTAGTTACAAGTGTTAAAGTTTATATTAATTATATGCGAACTTAGATGTATATATATGTGTACATGAAAGGAGAACATTAGAAATTATGAGACTATATATATATATATGTATAAATACATGTATGTATATATATGGTTACATGGTTAGACAAAAGGAATTTTATTAATAATTACGAAACTTAGGAAATTACGAGGGAATAAATGTATATGGAATGTTATAACTATATAATGTAGTTTATGATTGAATATATTATGAGAGGGCTTAATATATGAGAAAATCATATTATAACATATCAGACATAAAAGTCTAAGTAAATAACGCTGGGTAGTATTTGTAAATAAAAGAAAATACATATGGCTGTTACGGTAATATGGGTATTTAGGATTGAAAATTTATGATATGATTTATAATGTTATAAGGGTTATAACATTTATAATATGAAAATATTCATTAAGGAAGAATGAATATTTAAAGAAATACCATATAATAAATGGTCCCATAATTCATAATATAAAAATATATGATATGGAGTGAATTATATAGTATGGTTAAGTAACCATATAATATCACTAGTGGGATGACATAAAGTAGAGAAATATGTTTATGGACATTAATTAAAGAATTCTAAGATTTAAATGAGTATATGAAATAGATGGATTATATAGTTCAAAGTATTTAATGAGATATACATAAGTATGAAAGCTTGGGTAAGCTAACATTTGAGAAATAAATACTAGGGAGAGATGTATAATGTATGATCGAA
The DNA here is from genome assembly GCA_023374045.1 of Limonium bicolor. Taxonomy (NCBI): domain Eukaryota; kingdom Viridiplantae; phylum Streptophyta; class Magnoliopsida; order Caryophyllales; family Plumbaginaceae; genus Limonium; species Limonium bicolor. Next base: position 29,758 of record JAIOTZ010001048.1, read on the forward strand.
TATATGCATGCAATATAGTGTCAAACTATATAATATACAAGTGTATAATAATATACACGCGATAATGAATATAAGTTTATCTATATAATAAACGAAAATCTCCCCATGCATGCAAGAGAACGTTTGCGTAAAACTAATCCCGAATTAAACCAAAGACCCGAGAGACGTTATTAGCCAATACGGGGAATGAACCGGGAGGGATTAGCGACGGTACGGGGTACCGTAGGGTAATGTTGTTATGTGAGATGCTAATACGCAGTGTGATACGTATTATCAGATTGTAAAAGGCGTCTCGAGGAGCATCAGATTTAGCTTCATTCATACTCCACGGTCCTATATTCCTGGTGCACGGTATGTTATTATGTGGCTTGATTGTCTCTGAGGATTTCCTCAGTTCAGACATTTTGTGTGAAAATCTATGATAAGATTGAATGTCTGATTGTGTGAATTAATATGCATAAATTGTGTATTAACGCTGCTTCATTATTACTGTTGTGCGATAACAGTACTGTTCGTATATATGAACATATTATAAAACGAACTAGCGGCAATGATGCTATCTTATATGTGTTATAAGGAACATAAGAAAAACATTGTAGCATTAGGATAATAAGATATATATATTATCCGAGACTATATACGGAGCACTGGCTTTTTTTTAACGCCGCTCTTGTATCTAACACTAGATCCCGAGTCGACATACTCAAGATTGGACTAATGACCTTAGTCTGCTGTGTTAGGAAACGGTAATGCAATGCGATGGTAAAATGAGTTAGTGAAGAGGATGTGGATCTTGGTGTGAATTATGATTAATTTACGATACTAGGATGCCATGTAGGTATCTGCAAGTATCAAGACAAATTCCAACGGACTACAGATGGTTCGTCGGTCGGAGACTCTACCGCTGGAGTGGCTACTGCCGTGGGTGACCCGCCATGAGATATGGGTAACTTAGAGACACGTCGTTTTAACAAGATGTTGTCATTAGGTATGACTGAACAATCACGAACAGCTATATTAGCTCGTAGAATAGACGAACATTGTTTGGGCTTGTATGCCAAAGACGGGAAACAATACTTGTTTATAACCTCGTTGTTTCGCCTTGTTGTTCATTGGTTATACTATGTAGTTATGTGTATATGGAATATTGTGGTTTAAATGAATTGAGTCGCTGTACTCGTATATGAACTGTTGTGAATGGTTTAATTGAGTTGTTGTACTCATATCTATGTTGTGAATTGGTTGAGTCGAGTCACTGTACTCGTGTGTGGATTATGTGGATTGATTGGTTGAGCAGAGTCAATGTACTCGAATATGAATTATTAAGTGTTTGGTTGAGTGGAGTCTTCGTACTTATGTATGTGTTGTAACGCTTTCAGTTGGTTTATTGTGGTGTGATATGTGAAGCCGGGGGCTTGTTTGCTATTTGAGTTTACTGCAATATTTTATTGCTTTACAGTTTTTATATTAAACTACATGCATGAAAATGAATTGCATGCTCTCGACCATTAACTGAGGGTCTGAGGGGGCATGACGGTCATAGTAACATACTCAGCAGGGGCTGATTCCATACCACAAACAAACATTTGCAGGTATGCAGCTTCCGGTGTCGGCAAGAGCGGGACGCGCGGGGTAGTCAGTTATAGTTATGTAAATAGTGGACAGTCGGTAATAGATATGAAACATAGAGATGGTAGGATGGATACTAACTGCTCATAGGGTTGTATTATGTTGGATCGGAAAGTTAAGTCTATCTCTTGTTGTCACTGTGGGAAATTGTTTCGTATTATGAATATATCAGTAAGCATGTTATTACTCGTATGGGCGAGTGAGAACGGTGACACCAGTAGTTCGATTGTTTAGATTACCGCTGCGATTACTATGTTAAGTAAGACGATTAGGAGCCGATTAAAGTAGGGGTGTTACATTCAATGTTTGAACATTTATCAAGTCCTCTAAGAAGAGGTTCCTTATATACTTCCACTAATAATTGTTTTGTGGGTTAAATCAATTAGGTTTTCTAACTGTTATCGGGAGTTTACTTCTCCTGTACAATTCTCTCACGTTCTAGTGAGTACATAGGTTTATGTTATCGTTTACTAGTTCGATAGCTTTAGTGTGCTACCACGTTTTCGTAAATTCACAACTTGACTCTTTCTTCGAGTCTCTAATCAAACAAGACTCAACTATGAGTCGCACTACAATACACAATCACATGCAAGCAACTCATTCACAATTCACCCATTTCATGAATTATACAAACTTTAGTTCAATTACAATCCAACAAGCAACAATACAATACAAACACTAACAAGTGCAAACAATCCGATTTGTGCATTTATCTTGTTAAGTGATCACACAATCAAATAAGCACACAAATCAGAGTAACCAAGTTAGGATACAGGGCATGAGAAAATCATACCTTTCACCGGGGTTAACTTTACCGGGTGTTCTCACGTTCCTCGGTTCACACTTGTTCCTCGAGTCTTACTCTTGAACCACTGATTACATGCCAAATGGTTCCATTAATATTAAGGTGTTACGGTACGTACATATTTGCTACTCCCGTACTTACCCCGTTATCCCGTTATTTCAGTTTAACTTAGTGTACTTAGTTTTTCAACTTACTCACTTACTTCCAATCTTTGTTTATACTTCTTAAGACCTTTAAAGGTCACCAAACAACTCCTAAACATCATCTAAAACCAATACCATTCAAACCCCCATCATTTAAACCCTTAAAAACACTTTCGGGAGCATTCTGGGGGTGGTCCGGGACTTGGTCCGGACCCAAAGTCCCGGACCAACACTTCTGTAAACTCTCGGCCTGTTTTCTACCCTGGTCCGGGACTTGGTCCTGGACTTAAGTCTCGGACCAATTCCTGCATTCACTCTCGGCCTATTTTTTGATGCGGTCCGGGACCTTATACGAGGGCTAGGTTCCGGACCCTGCTAAAACCTACTACTAAGGTAAAATTTCAACTCCAAATCAACCCCTAAACCACCCTCAATCACTCCCTAATCTTTCCACAAGTTTCCTACATAATTAAACACCTTAAAACATGCTCTAAACCTCTCCAAATCATTAGTCAAATCCTTACTCCAATTCTTGCCCAAATTCAATCAAACTTTCATTCTCACATTTGTGTTTTGCACACTTGTGCATTTCTAAATTCCTTTTGGTAGTTTAACACCTCCTACCACCTTACTAAATCATTATTGCCCATAACCAATTCATTCCTAGGCAAGTGCATTAACTAAACCCAAGCACAACCCTTGTTTCCAAAGTCCTACACACTAACTCATTCCTAGTTTTTCCTATGAATTTTAACATCCCCTTGCTACAGATTTTACTCTCTCTCTCACATCCATTCTTCATCTACCATTCCATGGTTATCATTCCACTCTACTCATCACTATAAACACCTAGGTTCTCCCATTCACCAAGTCAACTAAAAACACTCAATTTCTACCAAAATTTTGCCATAACCTCCCCATAAACCTTACATCCTCAACTTCACCAATTCTCACCAGTTTTCATTCCTAATCTAGCCACACCCATAAGGGTCCTACCAGCACATAACATTTCCTCAAAATTCATCAAACAACAATATAGCTCCAAAATCTCATCAAACCACAATATAATACCATAACTCAAAAGCTTGGCACCTAGGCCTTTAATTCAAACATTCATTCACAATTTCTTCTCCTCACTAACAAACACAATTTGCTCCAGATTTTATCTCATCTTTTATTTTCCCCAACCCAAATTCTAAAACAATTAAAACAAGTTTCAAGGTAGATTTCTTACCTTATTTTCACAAGTTCCTCCTTTAATTCTCCTCTTGCTCTTCATCTCCTCAATTCGGTCAAGTGGGAATGGAGTTGCCAAACTCCATCCCAACACACAAGGAACACAAAAATGCATTCAATTAATCTTCTAAACCCTTAGGAAACTCTAATTCAATTAAAGGGCTTAAAGCACAAGTTAGGGTTTACCTCTTGGAGCTTTTTAAGAGGAGTTTTAGCCCTTGATTCAAGAAGATGGTTCCACCACCATTGGAAGGTTGAAATGAAGCTCAAAGTCAAGAAGAAAACAAGGCATTATAAGAGGGGGAAAATCGGTCACCAAAGGAGAAGGAAGAAAAATGAGTTTTTCTTGGAGATTTTTACCTTAATGGAAAGAGGGGACTCCAAGCTTCAAGAAGATGTGATTTTCTCTTCAAATGGGGAAAATCCATGGAGATGAAGTTCTTAATTTTTGGATTTTGAAAAGAGAGAATGATAGAGAATGATGAGGAGATGAAGATATGTGATTATTTTTGTGATTGGAGCTTTAATGAAGCTAGAGCATGAAGGAGTAGTGGAGTAGCCATGTAAGCTTGTTGAGGAGCTTCGAAATCGGAAGCAACCAGAGGGAGAGGGGAGAAATTGGCAAGGAAGGGGGAAAAGGAGGAAAGAGAAGAGGGAAAAGAAATATGAGGAGGAGAGAGAGAGTTTTACCTTTTTAACTTTTTCCTTCTTCTTTTCTTTCCTTTCTTTCTTTCTAGCTTAGTGTGTGTGTGAGGGGCTGACCCACATAATAAAAACCAGCCCACTATATATGTACCAGCTGGAGCATTTTTCGTCTTTTACAGAAAACGCTCGTTAATTTACCCGGTTTAGCACTATTCACTAACCGGGCCCGTTTTCCGGAATTTTCCCGTTTCTTTAATTTTAATGGCTCTTAAGCTTCCATTAATGTTTATTTATAGTTATTTGATGAACTATAATTTTTACGGGTTCATTTGATCACTTAAAGTCACGTTTTCGGGTTTTCTAGAAAAACATGCGCTAAAGCTTTATTAGCGTTTTAACACATTATTTGGATCCGTTTTCTTCGGGAATTGTTCCCATATATTATTTAGGCCTTATTAAGCCTTTAAAATCCATCCAATACCCTTTTCAAGGTTGTATTCCTCGTAGGGTCACTTAACGTTCAATTTAGCGTTTTTCGCTTTTTAAGCGTTTTTCTTGTTTCTTTTGGATTTATTCTTTTTACCAAAATTCATTAGGCACTAATAGGCCCTTAATATCGTATTAGGGTAATTTAATCACCCTAATTAAGTTCGGGGTATTTCACTTCAACTAGAGGAAAGTGGAAGAAGAGGGGCAGCGGTATGCTAGGGTTGCAATTTCACCGTAGAATGAAGAAGAAGGATGATGAAGATCGAGAGAGGAAGTGAGGCGTGGGCGGCGTTGCAGACAGTATAATGTGAGTGGTTGGAACTGCGTATTTAAAACAATTGAAAAAGATATTAAAAACTCAAAATACCTTACGGGCTGCAAACAAAATCCCGGTCGCAGTAGTAGTATAGTAAAGTGGAGGCGACCGGATATCGAACCGTGGGACTAAAGGGGAATTATCTAATTCCTAAGCGGTGTCACAAAAAGGGGGGATTAATTGACTTGTTTTTATAAATAAAAAGGAAAGATAAAATAAACTGAGTAAAAGGTAAATTAAACGGGACTTGGGTTCAGGTTAATATAGTCTGCTCTTTTATGCTATGACCGGTTTTATTGTGATAGTTTGGCAAAATTCTTGTTATTATCTTGAGGACTAAATCATAGACTCAAAAGAACTCGTTTACCAGAACATGCTCGGTCTAATCTAGATTCGAGCAAAACACATGTAAACGGATTAAGTATGAGAAATTATATTTGCGTCTGAAAATACTAACTTATTAAATCATAATAAGCTTTCTACAGATTTACGGCTTAATTAACCTGTCTATTTATCACGGATCTGATCAAAATAGACTTAGTAAGGCATTTTAATAAATTCATGAAATTTATTAAAAAGGCGAGAGATAAGCTTTAATCGTAACAAACTGTATTTAATTAAACTGGTAAAAACATAGATTACATAATTAAACAGACTATAAATTAACCTTCACCCAGAGTATATCCTCTTAGCCTGACATATTAACTCGTAATATGTTGGTCAGAGGTTGGACAGAATAATAACACAGTGGTTTTTGTGATGAAAATGGAGTGAGATGGTGATTTTGTGGAGGAAAATTGACATGGTTTTTGGGGTGGAATGAGATATGAATTAATGGAGGGTAATAGGTGTATTTATAGTGAAAAAGGGGTAGAAATGAAGGGGGTGTCGGTGTGTGAAAAGATAAAATATATTTATCTTTTCACACCCATGTCGATGCACTCTGTATGCTGTCCATTTTGACGTGTCCGAACCAGTGTCCGGACCAGGCTGGTTCGGACATGTCGACGCTGTGCGGAGCTTGCTCCACGTGTGTGCGTCCGAACCTGCTTGTCTGGACAGTGGTTCGGACGAAAATTTATTTGTCTCTAAACTCTTCGTTTGAGCTCCGATTTGATCCCCGTTTGCGCCTATGCGTTCGTCTCTTCGTCTACTTTTCTCCTAGCTTGGTTTTCCTCATGTTTAACCAATAAATCTGTAAGATAACCAATAAAACATAAACTAGAGGAAAACTAACCAAAGTGGAGAAATGAGCAAGAAAAGTGCTAATATAATATATGAAATACACCCATAAAACATACTCATTTGGACACTTATCACACCCCCACACTTCTTTTTGCTTGTCCTCAAGCAAAACCATGTACCCAAGTAAGTAGGGAATGCTCAATACTAACAAATATTATTATGAAGGGTATGATAAGGAGGTGAACACTTCATGATCTTTAAACGTTTTGAGGAGTGTGATCCATCAACTACTGGTGGCATAGGTGTGCTCAGGGTAAAAATAAAAATTAGAGTTTTGGGGTATGATCCAAGGTACTTCAATGCTTCTCAGTTTAGGTGACTTTGAGAACTTTTACCACGGCCAACTCCTCTCAAGAATGGGCATTGAGGAGAAAACAAAAGGAAAAAATAGATTTATGCATTTGTTTCACTTTTGCATAAGAGATGAGAAGATAATATGTAGGCATCAAGCCTTTGTATTTAAGAACACTCAACTATCTTTGTTGGTTACCAATGGTATCTCGCAAGTCCCTTGTTTATTATTTTTATTATATTTTTTTAGACAGAGAAGCACCCCTTAGCAATCCCTAAGAGAGAGGGCAGAAAGAAACCCTGAGCAAAAATCCAACCATTACAGATCATTAGGTCACACCGCATAAGAAAAATGCTCCTCAAAAGCAATCAAAATTTTGTACCATTTATCCCACAATTCATAACAATATTTGTTTTTAAAGAGAACAACCTACATTAGCAGGGTCCATAATTTTATTTTATTTTTTTGACAAACGCAAGATAAGCAGAGAGATTTAAACATTTTAAGCACAAAATGTCACGAAAAGGGCACTCCCCCACACTTAAATTGAACAATGTCCTCATTGTTCACCGAAAAACAAGGGAAGGTTTCAGAAGACCTTTTCGGTAAGTAGGAAATAGAGAAAACACAAAGGTCACAAATAAACATTTGAGCACAGTAGTTATCCACAGCCGAATTTATCAAAATAAAAGCATAATTAAAGTAACTAGTACTCCCCTGAGATTGTTGTTTGCATGTGTTATAGGAGTTCCCCCACACTTGAGTGCAGCTGTAGAATTACATAAAACGTACATGTAAAGAATATTCTACACAGCCAGAAGAACTCAAGTAAAATCCGCATTTTATAACATATAAAAGGGAAATATAGTACAAAAGAGAAAACAAAATAAAAGGAAAGGCAAAGTATAGATAGTGGGTTGCCTCCCACCAAGCCGCCCGGGTTTAACGTCTCTAGCTAGACGCATGTTCTTCATTATCCAGGATCAAAAATGAAAGTTGACAATGGTAGTACCGGGAATAGGAAATTGGCAATATGTAGGATCGAACCACCTGGATCAAAACAAAGTATTACTGCAGTAATTAAATTAGGAAAATACAAACTCCACAAAACCTGGTTTTGAAGGAGGTGTTTGCTGCAATTAATCTTGAACTGAAAACTGGGTGATGGTTGTATTTCTTCCTCAAACTAGAGAATGTAAGCATTCTCCTTTTGTTGTTTATCCGTATGGAGGCAAGGTGGTAGTGGTGGTCCTTGCTCAGAGTCGAGGATGTAAATATTCTCCCCTGGATCGAAAATGTCAATGGGTGGGTTGGGCGGGCATTATTTTTCTTCAGAGAAGGGCCCAGATTTTTCAATGGATGACCCTTGGTGCGAGGATCATCTAGTTGTGGAGACGCCTCTTGATATTTAAGGATGAAGACATCCTTAACTGCGTTGAACGGTGCAGGGAGAACTTCGGAGCGGATTGTGTCTTCAAATTCTGATCCTGGATCAAATGGAAAGGTGGCCTTCTCACTTAGCGAGTTGACTTCGAGTTTCCACCCTACTTCTTTGGTGCACAAGAGGGGAAGGCCGTGATCCTCCAGATGAAGATCAAAGTTGGATGGCTCCTCCTCTTCAAATTTTAGGATGTAATAATCCTCGTCTTCTTTGAGAGGCTCATAGGAAGAGCCCTGATTGAATTCAACTTCAGAGGGAGGTGGTTCCTTGAAGGTGATATTGGTGTTTTGTTTGGATGTCTCGACGGGAGCGAGCATTTCCTCCTCTTCATTTTTAAGGATGTAACTATCCTCATTTTCTGGGTATAGCACAGAGAAGGAGGGAAAATAACAGTAGTTGACTTCAGAGGGAGAAGACTCCATGAAGTTTAGGTAGAAGCTGTTCTCTGATGGCTTGTCTTCAAGCTCAAGCAGAAGGTTTGATGTCGTTTGCTCAGGTTCGAACTGGGGTGGTGAAAGAGAGTAACTCAAATCCTTAGTAAAGTCATCCACTATATGAATCATTTCGCTCTCCGGTTGCTGTGATGCAAGGTCTAGTGGACCTTCCATCATTTCATTTATCTTAACTAATTTGGCATAGAGCTTTAGTTGGTTCATGTCAAGGTATTCTTCCTCAGCCTGCTGCTCCACTTCATGGACCATTTCACTCTCGGGTTGTTGCTCCCTTTGAGCTAGTAGGATGGGCTGGTCCACTACATGAATTGTGTTTGCATACTCTCGTGGGTTTGGATTGGTTTGTGAGGGGAGTTGGCCAGGAGGTCTTTGTTGGATGAGAAGTTGTTAGATTTGGGATTGCAAGGCTTTTTGGTCTTTACGAAGGGCTGTGACTTCCTCTTGCGTGTCTCGGGTCTTACTCATCATTGCTTTAAACATCTCCTACATTTGGGACATTCCAGAGTCGGGATTTGAAGGTTGTTGAGTTGGTCGGCTTGAAGAAGCATCATTGCCATAAGGCGGTTGCTGATACTGCCTTTGGCCTCCTTGAAAATTGGACTGAGGTCTGAAATTTTGAGAGGGTTGTAGTGTATGTGGGTTTTGGATATTGTCGGTATTTGAGTAGCGAAGATTGGGGTGCATGTTATGCTGCCAAGGTTGCCTGTACCCTAAATTGTTGCCGGCATAGTTTGCTTCCTCTGCTGCTTTTAATTCTTGTAGTTGGGGGCATTGTTCATAGTCGTGTGGCCCACCACATTACGTACAAGAAATATCAGGAGATGATAGGGATAGAGGAGCGTAGCCTGGAGGGATTGTAGATGATCGAGAAGTCATCGACTTTGCTTGTTGGGGGTAGGAGTTCATAGCCATCTGCTCAACTACTTTCTGCAGGGTGCTTACTTTTGTCGCCTACTGCGCATTGCTCTCCATGAGTTGCTCATGGCTTTTCATCAGCTGGTCAAACTTATTGTCACTTCTCCAACATTGTATAAACCTAGTGTGCCTCCTCTTGATCCACCTGTGGCCCAGTCTCTGATCTCTTTGCAGAGGGATTCTATCCCATTCAGAAATTGCTCACCTGGCTTTTTCAAATGTCGGCACCCAAGGAAGATAGTACCATCGTTTTGCATTGATTGATTAAGCCTTTGTAGAACAATTGAGATAACTGTTCTTTTTGAGACCATGGTGAGGACACGTCAGCAGCAGTCCTTTGAAACGGTCCCAAGTTTCGTAAATGTTTCCGACCTTGGTTGTTTGAAATTGTAGATCTCAGCTATCATTTCCAACGTTCAGCTTGGGGGCAGGAACTTGTCGTAGAACTTGGTGGCCATTTCATCCCAAGTACCAATGGTACTTGTGTAAGGCTGTGGTACCATTTACTTGCATTTCCCGTCAGGCTATGAGGGAACAAGGACAGTCTTGCGTACTGGAGTACTGCGTTGGTCGCGGTTAGACTGTTGGCATGCTGCAGAAACTTGGTTACATGCAGCAGAGCTTCGTCAGGACTAGAGCCATCGAACATGCCTAACTCCTTTACACATCGGATCTATGATATGGCTTCAGCTTTTGCCACTCATCGTATTCGGATGGGGTAAGGTGGGGAAGGATGATGGCGGGCTGTTGTCCTTGATTAGATGGCCTGTTGATGTTACGAACTGTAGCTGGTGAAGATGTCATATCTGCTTCCGGGTTAGATTCTATCACTATGGTGGTTATGTTTTGTTGAGATCGTTTTCTACC
>JAIOTZ010001049.1:0-40216 GCA_023374045.1 Limonium bicolor
AGGAGCTCCCAGGCATGCCGCCTACATGGGCAGTTGAGTTTGAGATTGACTTGGTACCGGGCACCGGACCTATAGCGAAGGCGCCCTACCGTATGGCTCCAGCTGAGATGGCTGAGCTCAAAGAGCAGCTGCGAGACCTACTAGACAAGGGATTTATCCGCCCTAGCGTTTCACCATGGGGAGCACCAGTCCTTTTTGTGAAGAAAAAGGATGGGAGTCTCCGCCTCTGCATCGACTACAGAGAGCTGAATGCTGTGACGGTGAAGAACCGTTACCCATTGCCACGTATCGATGATTTGTTTGATCAGCTGAGAGGTGCATCTGTGTTCTCTAAGATCGATCTGCGATCGGGTTACCATCAGATAGCTATCAGAGACAGTGATATTGAGAAAACCGCGTTTCGTACCAGATATGGGCACTATGAATTCACGGTCATGCCGTTTGGGTTGTCTAATGCACCAGCAAAGTTTATGGACTTGATGAATCGTTTGTTTCGAGATCAGTTGGATAGATCAGTAGTTGTTCATCGATGATATTCTCATTTATTCTAAGTCCAAGGTGGAGCATGAAGCTCACCTGAGGAGTGTGTTGCAGACGTTGAGAGAGAACCAGCTTTATGCGAAGTTCTCAAAGTGTGAATTTTGGTTGGACCAAGTCTCTTTTCTTGGTCATGTTATTTCTGAGGCCGGGATCGCTGTGGATCCGGCCAAGATTGATGCTGTGCGCACCTGGCCTAGACCGAAGACGGTTGCCGACATCCGGAGCTTCCTCGGTCTGGCAGGTTATTATCGGAGGTTTGTGGAATTTCTCTAGTGTTTCGAAACCGTTGACATCCTTAACAAAGAAGGATGCACCGTTTGATTGGACTGAGGACTGTGAGATCTCATTTCAGAAGCTCAAGGATGCTTTGACTTCTGCACCAATTCTTACTATACCAGAGGGTACTGATGGTTTTGAGGTGTACTGTGACGCGTCAGGTAAAGGAATGGGCTGTGTTTTGATGCAACACGGGAAGGTCGTGGCTTACGCCTCCCGACAGTGTGAACGACATGAAGAAAATTATCCTACACATGATCTAGAATTGGGTGCCATTGTCTTCGCTTGAAGATATGGCGACACCATTTATATGGAGTGAATGTGACGATCTATTCAGATCAAGAGTTTGAAATACCTGTTCACTCAGAAGGAGTTGAACATGAGGCAAAGGAGATGGGTTGAATTCCTTACGATTATGATATTAACCTTCAGTACAAGGAAGGTAAAGCAAACATTGTAGCTGATGCATTGAGTCGCCGAGCACACTCTCTCCATTCGCTTATCTCTCACTCGAGCTTGGTTGAAGAGGTGCGGAGTGCTCAGATGTCAGATCAGTACATGCGAGAGATCAAACAGAAGCTTATTGACGGCACGTTCGAAAGTCAGAAGTATGATTTCCGACTTCATGATGATGGTTTGATCAGGCTGAATGGCCGACTTTGTATTCCACGAAGTAGCGCTGAGCTGAAGGAGCGCATACTGAGTGAATCACACTGTTCTTCTACTTCTATTCACCCCGGAGCTTCAAAAATGTACAAGGGTATGAAGAGATATTTCTGGTGGACCGGTATGAAGAAAGATGTGACAGATTATGTTGTTAGGTGTCTCACTTGCCAGAAGGTCAAGTTTGAGCACCGTCGTCCTGGTGGCATGGTACAGCCAATGCCCGTTCCTGAATGGAAGTTCCATGATATTTCCATGGACTTCGTGTTGGGCTTCCGCCTACTCGGGGAGGCTTGAATATGATATGGGTCGTTGTTGACCGACTGACCAAGGTGGCCAGATTCATTCCGATGAAGGACACCTGGAAAGTGGCGAAGCTAGCAGAGCTCTTCGACCGTGAGATAGTACGACACCATGGAGTACCGAAGACTATCGTGTCTGATAGGGATACCAGATTCCTCTCGAGGTACTGGAGAAGTACACGGGAAGCACTTGGTACCGAACTGAAGTTGAGTACGGCGTTTCACCCACAGACAGATGGTCAGAGTGAGCGCACCATACAGACGCTTGAGGATATGTTACGTGCATGTGCACTTGACTTTCAGACCAGCTGGATTGATAAGTTACATCTGATCGAGTTTAGCTACAACAACAGTTACCATGCTTCGATCAAGATGTCTCCCTTCCAGGCTTTGTACGGTAGACCATGCCGCACGCCATTATGCTGGGATGAGTCGAGTGAGACGGTCATTATAGGACCTGAGTATTTAGAGCAAGTACAAGCAGAAGTACGTCAGATCCGGGCTAACATGAAAGCAGCTCAGGATAGACAGAAATCATACGCGATGTGCGCAGACGTGACCTGGAGTTCGCCGTGGGCGATCAGGTATTTCTTAGAGTATCCCCCATGAAGGGAGTGTTTCGTTTTGGCCAGAAAGGCAAGTTGAGCCCGAAATATGTGGGGCCTTATGTTGTGACGGAGCGGATAGGCCCGGTAGCTTACAGGCTTGATTTACCTGCTGAGCTGGGCAAGGTACATGATGTATTTCATGTGTCCCAGTTGAAGAAATATATGTCCCATCCGTCTCATGTACTTCAGCCCGAGAGGCTAACATTAGAGCCGACCATGCGATCAGTGGAGACTCCCGTACGGATCCTGGACACTAAAACTCGAGACACTCGCCATAAATCTGTGAGATTGGTGAAGGTTCTCTGGTCTAACCAGGAAGTCGAGGAGGCCACTTGGGAGCTGGAGGAGAAGATGAGGGCGAAGTACCCGTCTGTTTACTTCTTAGTTTTGTATGTATAGGGTACGGGGCGTACCCCTATTTAAGGGGGGTAGAGCCGTTTCGGTTATGTATGTACGGCATGTATTGTGATATGTCTAGTGATAGTGTTTGTTATAGACCTTGAGTCCGATGTGATGTAAAGAATGTTTGTGTGTTTGTATGGAAGCGTTGTTTCAAAGTAATCCCGTTTCTAATATTTAAGATACGTGGGAAGTGTGAACTTTGGGGACAAAGTTCTTTTAAGGGGGGTAGATTGAAATACCCCAAACCTTAATATGTTAGTTAAATATAATTATTATATTCTAAGGCTTATTTTAGTCATTAAGAACATGTGGGAAAAATTCCCGAAGGAAACGGATCCAGATAGTGGATTAAAAATGCAAAACGGGCTTTAAAGCACGTTTTTCGAGAAACCCGGGAATGTAACTTTAAACGGGTTTAAATGGACTAAAAAAATTTATAGTCAATCATATGGCTATAATTAAATATTAGTCAAGGTCTAGGACCATAAAAATAAATAAAACAAAAATCCGGAAACCGGACCCGGACTGTTAAAACTGACAGTTCGGGAACTAACGGGAGTTATCTGCTAATGACCAAATGCCACTCTCTACATTGTAAAATAAAAATCAAATTTTCCCCTCTCTCTTGTGTCTCACGATTTACTCTCTCTCCCTCTCTTTTATTTCACTCCACTATTACTACAAGACAAAAGTAATAAAGCATTACTTTATTTCTCTCACACAAAACTCTCTCTCACACTCTCTCCCTCATTTCTCTGTTGCCTCACGATTCTTTCCCCCTCTCTCAGCCTTCTTCTTCATTTGGCTCCAGTAATGGCGATTTATACATGCCAAAGAAACCCCATCTTACTCCTTGTAACTTCTTCATCCTTGCTCCAAATCAAGAATTTCTTTCACCAAAATACTCCTCTCACCTTGGGGATTATTTTGTACCTTTCAAAATCTCAAAACTCCATACTTCATTTCCATGGGTATATCACATTTTGAAGAAGAAGCCTTACATTCTTGAAGCCCATCATCCCCTTGTTGTTCTAAGGTAAGAAGAACTCGAAAATCCCTTTTTCCCCATCTTACATGTGGCCGTTTTGGTGTGTACTAAACACCATGTTTTCTCTCTATGTTAGCTTGTTCAATCTTTTAGAAGTGTTGGAGCTAGCCCTATTCCATTGCCAAACATTTCATTTCGAAATAGAAGGTAATTCCCTCCTTGTGTTCAAGTGATTTCTAAATTCTAGGGTTAGTGGAATGTTATTCAAAACCCTAAATACTCATTGTAATTATCTTGGCATGGTCATTAGCGTAACAAATAACCCATTGGACATCGGTTGTGGAACAAGAAGTAAGGAGGAGGAAAAGTTGAAAGAAATCCAAAGGTAAATGACTTACCTTATGTTGTGTGATGTTTTAAGAAGTTGTGCTTTATGCTTGTACAAATATAAATGCTCAGTGAAATGCAGGTGTTGCTAATAATATGAGGAAATTCAGTGTTTAAATTCATGTTGTTTAAGGGCCTAAGAGCCAAGCTTTTAAGGTTAATGCACATTGTGGTTATTGTTGTGAAAGTGCTGGAATGGATGTGTTCTAAGTGTCTAGAATGAGTGTGGTGGTTGGATTAATGCAAGTGTGCTTGATAAGGTGTGTGAGGATGATAGAAATATGGGGAACCTCTGTCAAAATTCATGTAGAACACTAGGTGTTTTAAGTGTTGGTGAAAGGGAAAGAGTTTAAATTGGGTGAATATAATCAAGGAATTGGGTGATGATTTAGACAAGGGATTAGAGAGGTTTAAGGTGCCAAACAAGTGTTAAAAACATGTTAGAATTTATGTAGAAACATTAGGAGAAGGTTAGGCTTGGTTTGGAGGTTGAAAAGTGGCTGAAAAATAATGTTCTGGACTAATACTGGAGTGGTCCGGGTTTCAAACCAGGAACCTAAACCCGGACCACCCCAAAAACGCACCCGAGACTTAAAACTGTATGTGGTCCGGGTTTGTAAACCCGGATACAAACCCGGACCAGGTGAAAAATGAGACAGAAAGTTTTCCGACGGTGTGGTCCGGGTTTGTAAACTCGGACACAAACCCGGACCACCCTAAAAATGTGCCAGAGAGTGTTTTAAAGCATTTCCAAGGTGGGGATTTGAATGTTAATGATAATATATGATTGTTAAGACATGTTTGGTGACTTTTAATGACCATTAGGAGGGTGATTAAGTGTAAGTTAAGTGTGAAAGTATGTAACATAATTATGTGAAGTAATTAACTAATTAGAATTTAAACACGGTAATTAACCAACATCACTAATTATGTATAGGAGCTACTTTTGGTGGTGAACGAACGCAGCAAGGACCAAGGTATGGTTTTCTTGCAGTCTGTTGCCTACCGGTTTACACCGGCTTGTGTGTGTTGTTTTCTGTGTGTTTAACCTTGTAAGATTAATCCATGTAACGAGTTTACCGTTATTCATATTATTGTACTGTTGAGATACGACTCCCTTCCCTTGTGTGTGTGTCTAACAAGACTTAACCACTTGCTTGCTGTGCGTTTATTGAGTACTATGTTGAACTTCTAACAAGTGCTAACTGGGGAAGTGAGGAGTCCGGTCGTTCCGGCCACGCGTGTGAGTATGGGAGTCGATGTCATAACCGGTTCGACTCTTTTTATGTTATGGTTGTTTTCCATTTTGGGCTTCAACCTTCCCTTTAGCTTAACCAAGGCTATTTACTGACTCACGTCGGGCCATAGGGGCATACTATATTTGTTCGGTGTGCTTGGATCACTATATCCGACGCACCTGGGGTTAAGTTATCCGTTCATGTTAACAGGACGGTGACGAGTTTATGTAACGAGCTTACCATGGGATTGGCAATATTCCCTAGGCTCTCTAAGTGATCTAACTATGTTGTGTTGTTTAAGTGAATGTTCCCACTATGTATGTGATGTGACTATGTTGCAATAAATCTTGTGATATATTTATATGTTGTATGATTAAAATCAATGCCATGTTATCATGACAAATAGTTGCGTGTATCCCGGTAGTCAGCGGGCTGCACGTTAACCATGCCAGCAAAAGGTTGCTGACCCCCTTTGGGGGCTACGTTTATTGCAGGATGAGGATCGAGGAAGCGGAATGGCTGTAGGTCCTAGATTGTTGATATTTTGTTATTTTGGATGTTAAACCCGAGTAGTGCTTGTACACTCGAGGTCGTTACTTTTGGTGGATGTAAAGCTAGTTAGTGATTTTTGAACAGATACACTCGGTATATTGTCATTCTTTTGGATAGTTGATTTTTGTAAGGTTGTAACTATGCTCGGCATTCTCGTAATCAGACCGATACATTGTAAGTAACAGCCTTGTTAGCCACGTGGGTGGCTAACGGCGTGTAACACCGCCCTTTTGGTATATGATTAAGTTAAGATTTCTGCTGCGTTTATCGACTAAGTTTGGAGTTTATGGTTGGGGTGTTACAATACTATAATATTCTGTTTATACTATTTTGTTGTTTGTTTATTTTATTTCTATTAATTTCTGTTATTTACTTATTCAAGCAATTTAAATATCGCATTAAATACAGTTATTTATTTCCAGTCATTTAAATTTCCTGTCATTTAATTTCCAATTATTTATATTTCCATTGTCCTTTAAATTTCAGTAATCTAATTACTAACATTTAAATTCTGTAATCTAACTACTAACATTTAAATTCTATCATTTAAATTTCTGTCATCTAATTACTAACATTTAAATTTCTGTCATTTAAATTCAGTCATCTAATTCCTAACATTTAAATTTCTGTCATTTAAATTCAGTTCTTTATTTTTCTGCCATTTAAATTACCGTCATTTAAATTCCCCTGTTATTTAAATTACCGTCATTTAATTCTACCCTTTTTCTTTATTTTAATTTTATTATTTACTTAAACTGCATTTATTTTTGTTCCTTTTTGTTCACTTATTTTCGGTCTTTTCACTCTTGTTAAAATAATAATAAAATTTTTTTGTTTAATTAAAGTTTATCTGCCTATTTAAATATCTCTGCTTTTATTTATCTATTTACTGTTAATTTCGTAATTTCTCACAAACCACAAATTATCTCCTGTGCATGCCAAACACTCGAACCCGAGGTTCTCCACTTATCAGTCCGAGACCCGAACCCGAGCGCACTTTATTCAACACACGGAGAAACCAGAGAAATCAAGACATGGCCGAAAACCAAGTCATAGATGAAATGGACCACGAAAATCAATCACAACACCGTGCCCTATCTGATTACCACCAACCGGATACTGAAGGAAGGGCATCAGCCATAGTTCTCCCCGAACTAACACCGCTAGAACAAAACCCATTACATCACCGCCGTCCGGGATTTAGGCAAGTTTAGTGGAGCAAATCCAGAGGAAGCCCCGAATCATTTAAGTCTCTTCCTAGACTTCTGTAATTCCTTTGGTCAAACCGGCACTGTTGGGATAAAACCTAACGGCAAGTGTACCGGTCAATTCTAGCAAGTTTTAATAGAGAGTAATCCCTAAGTATCGAACCAGAGGAGGCGATGTGTCTAGTTTAATCTTTACTAAGCGAAACAAAACAAAACAGGAAATTGGGGTTTGATTTGATGACAATAAAAGACTGTAAACGGCATGCGAAACAATAATAAGCAGGAAAAATAAATGTTGTGAAACTGATTTGGAGAAGAAGATCCCGGTTTACTACTGCACCCTAAATGTGATTCCTATCCCTAAGTGATTTAAAAGATAATTCTGAGTAAAACCCTAGAACTAAGAAATTTACCTCCGGTCTCCCGCTTAGCAAATACTAGTTAATAAAGGACCGAATTCTAACTCTCGTTACGAACCCACTGTTTACTAACCGCCTTAAGAACAATCTAGTTTATTAGTCAATTAGCTATTTAGAGGAATTACCGTCTCTAAACTAACCGGTTATTTTCCTGTAATCAATTGAAAGCCGCAGTCGTCACATATAAGCTAACAAAATACTAATCTTATAATTGGCCAAATTATAACGATTAAAGAAATTAAGCAAGGAAAATAACTTTACTCAATTAACTGCATTAAATCACAAAGGAACAGGAATAGTCAATTTAGGGATACATAGCAAACCGAAATCTAAGGAACTACTCAGCCATTGACATGTTTACAATAAGCTTAAATAATAGAGAACAAGAAGAAACTCTGTTCTGAGACTCTGGTGAGTCTCCGTGGTGAACTCCTTTCTGTGCTCTGCTCCAAACTCCAAACCAGACTCAAACTCTCAAACTAATTCTCTCTGTATCGTGACTATTTGTGCGCTCCAAAGTGTATCAGTTGGCCAAGCTCCTCCTTTTATAACACGTCTATCTCTAATCTATCTCTAATATAAACGACGGCCACAGATTAAAAGATATAATTAATTCCGTTACACGACGAAACAAAACTCCGCTCGCTTGTAATGGTCCGGGTTTCAAACTCCTCCTCAAACCCGGACCAAGTCTGAATTTAGGCAGAAAGTTCTCGCTTGGGATGGTCCGGGTTTCAAACCCAGCTGCAAACCCGGACCAAGTCTGAAATTAGGCAGAAAGTTCTCGCTGGGATGGTCCGGGTTTCAAACCCAGCTGCAAACCCGGACCCTCTTAAAGTACAACAGTGGTGAATGAAAATCTGTATTTGACTCTGGTTTGACTTCCCATGCTGCTCTAACCTCTAAAATCTTCATTTAAGCACTTTGTTGAGTAATTTATCCTGAAAACATATGAAATCAATCATTGGAGACAAATATAACAATGAAGAGTAATTAAAGCATTAAAGAGGAAAGTTAATGTCATAATGTAGAAAATTAAGCATGAATTAGTCTAGTAAACTTAGACAAATTCCTGACTTATCAACTTCCTCACACTTAATCTTTGCTTGCCCTCAAGCAAATAGAAACATACTAAAATCTTACAGAAGGGAGCCGTCAGTTTAGAACTGTGCACAAGGAGATCTAATAATGAAAAGCAGTCATAAAGAACAATGATCCACACTTGCAGGTTTTCATAATCAGTGAATTGAGAAGTATTTTGCAAGAGCTTAAGGCACATAGTAAAACCACTGACTCCAATTTCACTTAGGGACTACTTTCCAATTAACTTTCCACAATCCATGGACGACAAGGGGTGAGAAGTAATATCTTATTCCATATTACCTTTCATCACCACGTACTCATAATCAAGAAAGACTTTGCACTTTGCATTTGAAATTAATAAATTTCTTCAACTTTCTAAACAAGCATTAACTTTCTCTTTTATATCCCTCAGACTTTTCTCTCCATTCGTGTAGCGGTGTTGGGTCTTCTATCCCAGATCAGATGACCTTAGGTAGATGGGTGATAAGGCACCCCGAGGACTTAATTACCAAATGGACGAGGCCTGTTTTCTGGGTTAAAAGTTTGATTAGAGGAGTACCTTGCCTTTGTCCTTCCTTCCTTTCATTCACTAATCATTCCCAAAGTCCCCAAGTGAAATCAAAATCAAATAGTTGCACTAATAAGCTTAACTTTTTAGTGACGAAATAGACAAGTATTAATCAAAAACTGTACATACAAGCAGTGCAACCAGAATTCCTACAACTGTTCTCCAGCTTCGATCTCATAAGAACTAGTGCTACTCGTGCGATGTTCCAAACCAACTTATCCAACCACTGAATAAGACTCAGGTATGTTATGCAACCAAAAATTTTTTGAGGGCCAACAAAAACATTGTGAAAATAGAATGATAGTCTCAAAAGGAAATTGGTCAAAATTAGCACATTCGAATGTAACTGAGCATGAATATGAGCATGTGTAATTCCCCTTCCTCACACTTAAACTTAGCAATGCCCTCATTGCTTCATGAAAATGAGGAAGACGGAAGGAAAACAAAATATTTGCAGAAAAACAACGTTTGAAAAATAGAAGAAGTTAGAAAATCACGCCCCTGGAGTATGGTGAGGACAACGTCCTCACACTTATGTAAACAGCGGGGTGTGAATTCTGCAGAAATTCGACAGAGTTCCTTGGATTTCCAATACCTCACACGCAACAAAAAGCAGACCTGTAGCTCAGAAATATAACCAAAGCCAACACAAACTTGCAGAAACAGTAAGTGTATGAGTGTACATCATAGTCAAACGACAGTCGTAATGAAAAAGTAGTAGTCGAATCCAAAGCAGGAAGAAATACAACCAAAGGAAAATATCTCAAAGCAAACACATCAAAATATCTGAAAAGGTAGAGAACGAAATAACCCAAACTCCAAAATCCTAGGAAGGTGGTGGAGGCTGTGACTGTGACCCATGCTGAAGATGCCATGCCTCCATACGGGCGAAGCGTGTATCGTACTCAGCCATCCGCGCATCCTGGCGAACCTCAGCAGCGTGGCGACGCGCCTCCAAAGATGTCAGGCGAACTCCATAGTTCTGAACCTGAGTAGACAGATCGTCAAGGCGCGAGCCGAACTCATCAAAGCGGGCAGTACACACCCCCTGCCAATCTCGAAACTCTGTCATCAGCTCCTCAAAATCCTGCGTCGGCGCTACAGCAGGTCCACCATCACCCCGAATCTGTGAAGGCCCGGCCCCATCAGCACCAGCAGCTCGGGCAGCTCTCTCACCCGGTCGGGCACGACGACGCTTAACCCAACCATCTCCTATCTTCTCCCACTGAAAGCGATGCATCGCTGTCATGTCCAGAGGAGAAGCTGAATGCTGAGGCCGCTCATCACTGAAATCCACCCTCTCCTTCTCAAAGAGATACTGCAGAAAATGTGGAAAAGCAAGAGAAGCGGTGCTGTCCACATCCATGATACGTAAAATATGATTAATAACAGCAGCAGAGAAAATAATAGGACAGGCGCCGCGAGAGAACTCATCATCCAGCAGATGTCGCAGAAAGAAACAATCCACAGCGTTCAAGTCAGCACACTCTCTCGGGCGGACATTATGCATAATAACGGCCAGAATCAACCGCTCAATCGGAGTCTGCAGTTTGTCCCCTGTCACGACCTGCTTATCCCTTGAGGACCGTCTTTGACGGTTCTGCACCTCTGGGTCATTCACCACCAGCCTCAGATAGTGTTCCTTTGCCCGTTTCTTATCATTTTCATAATTTTTCCTACGTTCCCTAAGCACATTATTATCAAAAACATCTTGCACTCCAAAGTACTCATCAATCACCTCATGATTAATCTCAATGTACCTCCCTTTATCATCGCGCTTATTATATCGCGCTCATCCTCCTTCTCAGCATTAGCATAGAACAACTTAACCAATCTTGGGTAATAACACCCCCACCAAGATGCAACAATCCTCCCCAACCCTTAGCAGCAAACACAGTTTGTAAATCAAATTCATTAATTAACTCCTCCTCAGACACTGACCTCTCCGGAATAATTTTCCGGTCCTTGACATTGTACCAATCAAAAGCAGCCTCGCTGATGAAATCGGCACGCACGGACTCGCGGTATTGGACTGGAAGTGTCGGAGCAGGCGGAGCAGGTGCGGCCGAAGTCGAAGCTGCAGCAGCGGTGGAACGGCGAGTGCGCTTCGGAGCCATACCGATTGGAGCAGGCGAGGAAAGTGGTGATGATGCGGGTCGGGACTGGCGAGAGAGGTGGTGAGGGCGGGGCGTCGGGAGGGCAATGGACTGGGAAGGAACGGGTGGTGGCGGTGTTGGGGCGCGACCAAAGCCGAGAATAGGGGAGCAGCGGGGCGGTGATGGGTGCAATTGAGGAGGGAGATTGGGGCTGGGTCGGGCGAAGTGGAGTGGTGGTGGTGAAGGAGTCGGGACGGAGACGGGTGAGGCACTGGCGGGGGTGGTGGCGATTTAGAGGAGGTGATGGCGTGTAACAATGGGGATGAGGTCGGGGCGGCGAGGTCTGGAATGGGGCGCGAGGTAGAAGGAAGCAAATAAGGGATTTAGGTCGCGCGCCCCGCTTTGTTCTGCTGAAGACTGGGTCCGGGTTTCAAACCCGTATGCAAACCCGGACCATATGAAATTTTAGTCAGAAGCTGCACCGCATATGCGGTCCGGGTTCCAAACCCTGCCTCAAACCCGGATGGCTTCAAAAATATGCCAGTGAGTAATGCGTCTGTGTGGTCCGGGTTTCAAACCTGTCTTCAAACCCGGACGTCCTGAAAATGTGGACAGAAGTTGAGCCGCATATGTGGTCCGGGTTTCAAACTCCTCCTCAAACCCGGACAGCATCAAAAACATGCCAGTAGCCTCGCCCAGTTATAGGTCCGGGTTTGTAAACCCAGCTGCAAACCCGGACAGCCCTTAAAAGTGGTCAGAAACTCACATAGATGATAGATGCACCTCCAAACTCCTGAATTCACCTTTAAAACCATGGAAAACTAAACAAAACATGTCTAACACGCACGTTAGCCCCAAAAATAAAGAATCAAAAACAATTAAACTACGAGAAAGAAATTAAAACGGAAAGAATAAAACTCACAAAACTGGGTTGTCTCCCAGCCAGCCGCCCGTCTTTTCGGTCTTTGGCTAGACCATGCATTGGGATAATCAGTATGGGGGCTCAAAGACCGTGATCACCGAATGGACTTCAGCGATATCACCACTGAGATAATGCTTCAGCTGAGACCCGTTGACTTTGAATGGTTCCCCTTCTGTATTGACTAATTCGATAGCTCCATAGGGCGAGACATTCGTCACTGTAAATGGTCCAGACCAACGAGACTTCAATTTTCCAGGAAATAATTTCAGTCGGGAGTTGAAAAGAAGAACCTTATCCCCAACGTGAAACTCACGCTTGACCAATAACTTATCTTGCCACCTCTTCGTTTTCTCCTTATAAATCTTGGCGTTCTCATAAGCTTCCTCTCTAAACTCCTCGAGATCACATAGCTGTAACTTACGCTTCTCACCGGCCTTTTTCAGATCAAAATTCAGTGCCTTGAGTGCCCAAAAAGATTTGTGCTCCAGCTCCACAGGTAAGTGGCACGCCTTACCAAAAACCAACTTGTACGGGGACATACCGTGAGGTGTTTTAAATGCAGTGCGGTATGCCCACAAGGCGTCATCCAACTTAAGGGACCAATCTCGCCTCGAAGATGTGACTGATTTCTGGAGGATCCACTTGATTTCTCTGTTGGTGATCTCGGCTTGCCCGTTCGTCTGTGGATGATACGGTAAAGAAACCTTATGTCGCACACCATATTTCTGTAGAAGAGCCTCAAACTGCTTGTTGCAGAAGTGTGTACCTCCGTCACTGATGATCGCTCGTGGGACACCGAAACGGGTAAAGATATTCCGCTTTAGAAACTTGAGTACCACTCTTGCATCATTAGTCGGTGCTGCTATCGCTTCAGCCCACTTGGTAACGTAATCCACAGCTACTAGGATGTAAAGGTTACCTTGAGAGGATGGGAACGGTCCCATGAAATCAATACCCCATAGGTCGAACGGTTCAACCTCCAGGATCGAATTCAAAGGCATCTCGTGACGTCTGGATAAATTCCCCTGCCTCTGGCACTGGTCACAAGTAGAAACAAATTGATAACAGTCCTTGTTCAAATTCTTCCAAAAGAAGCCAGCCTCCAAAACTTTTGCGGCTGTCCTAGCCGGTCCAAAATGACCTCCTGCTTCTCTAGAATGGCAATGTGTCAGGATGTCTCTAGCTTCATCCTCAGATACACAACGACGAATCATACCATCTGCACAGACCTTGAACAGAAACGGGTCGTCCCAAAGGTAATGCTTGACTGTGGAGAAAAACTTCTTCTTCTGCTGATATGATAGCTCTGGAGGAATAATACCCTTGGCTAGGTAATTTGCAATATCAGCGTACCAAGGGTCCGTGGAATGGCCGATCATGAAGACATACTCATCAGGAAAATACTCATTGATTGGCCTGCCATCATCTGGAACCTCCATGCGGGATAAGTGATCCGCCACTCCATTCTGCGCTCCAGGCTTATCTCTAATCTCAATGTCAAATTCCTGCAAAAGTAAAATCCAGCGGATCAAACGAGGCTTAGCATCAATCTTTCCAAAGAGATACCTGAGGGCAGAATGGTCGGTATGCACGATGACTTTGCTGCCAATGATGTACGGTCGAAACTTATCACAAGCAAAGACGATCGCCAACAGCTCCTTCTCCGTCGTGGCATAGTTCTTCTGCGCCTCATTCATAGTCTTACTTGCGTAGTAGACTATCCTCAATACCTTGTCATGCCTCTGCCCCAAAGCTGCTCCCAACGCGTAGTCACTAGCATCACACATAATCTCAAAAGGCAACGACCAATCAGGAGCAACAATAATAGGTGCAGAAATCAACTTAGCTTTGAGCAAATTAAACGCATCTAAGCACTCCTTTGTAAACTCAAATTTAGCATCCTTAAGTAATAAATCACAAAGAGGCTTAGAGATCTTAGAAAAATCCTTAACAAAGCGCCTATAAAAACCTGCGTGACCGAGAAAACTTCGACATCCTTTACCGAAGATGGTGGTGGCAACTGCTCTATGACTTCAACCTTGGCCTTGTCCACCTCGATCCCCTTCTTAGAAATTTTGTGTCCGAGCACGATGCCTTCCTGCACCATGAAGTGACACTTCTCCCAATTGAGCACCAAGTTAGTCTCCCTGCATCTAGCTAAGATTAAATCCAAGTCTCAAGCATGCATCAAAAGTTGGTCCAAAAACAGAAAAATCATCCATAAAGACTTCGATGCACTTTTCAATAAAATCAGCAAAGATAGCAGTCATGCAACGTTGAAAAGTACCAGGTGCATTACATAAACCAAAAGGCATGCGACGATAAGCATAAGTACCATATGGACATGTAAAAGTAGTTTTCTCTTGGTCCTCCTTAGCAATTGGAATTTGAAAATAACCAGAGTAACCATCTAAGAAACAGTAATATTCTTGTCCTGCAAGCCTCTCTAGCATCTGATCAATAAATGGAAGGGGGAAGTGGTCTTTCCTAGTGGCGGCATTTAACTTCCTATAATCAATGCAAACTCTATGCCCAGTAATAGTACGCTGAGGAATTAATTCACCTTTATCATTAGGAACTACAGTTAAGCCCCCTTTCTTGGGTACCTGAGTAGGACTTACCCATTCGCTGTCAGAGATTGGATAGATTATACCTGCATCCAGTAGCTTGATAACCTCCTTCTTAACTACCTCTTTCATGTGCGGGTTCAGTCCGCTGGGCTGTCTCAATGGCTTGTAATCCTCCTCAAGATAAATGCGGTGGTGCAGAATGTAGGAGCAATGCCTTTGATATCAGCAATGGACCATCCTAGCGCCTCTTTGTTTCTCCTCAAAATCTGCAACAAAGCTCCTCCTGTTCATCAGTTAAAGCATTAGATATAATAACAGGTAAATCAGTAGGAGGAACTAGGAAAGCGTATTTAAGATGACTAGGAAGCGGTTTAAGCTCAAGAGAAGGTGGTGATTCCACAGAAGGAGCTAGTGTCTTTGGAACTCGGTCCAGCGGTTCCTCCTCGATCCTGTAGTTCTTCCTATATGGACGTCCAGCAGAAAGCTGAAACGCTGCAGTAGAAACCTCAGAATCATCATGAGTGGTCTCTATGGAATCCACCAAACACTTCTCCAACGCATCCAGCTCCGTGGGGCTGTAAGAATAATCCTGCATCAAAGTGTCAATACAATCTAAACTAAAGCAAGCATGAACATCAGAAGGGTGAGTGGCAGCCTTGGTCATATCAAAACAAGCTGCTCATCATGTAAACGCAGTATAATCTTCCCTCCTTCAACATCAATAAGGGTCCTTGCTGTACGCATGAACGGTCGACCTAGAATAAGTGGTACTACCTTGTCTTCCTCCATGTCAAGAATAACAAAATCAGCAGGAAAAGCAAAAGTACCAACTGACACAATCAAATCTCTAACCACACCTCTAGGTAGGATAATCGACCTATCAGCTATTGCAAAGTAATTCGAGTGGCTCACATTCTCCTAGACCAAGCTTCAAATACATAGATAATGGCATCAGATTAATACTTGCACCTAAGTCACATAACCCTTACCACAATTCACATTACCTATCGCGCAAGGTATGACCGGAGTACCTGGATCATCAAGCTTAGGTGGAAGCTTCTTCGAAAGCACAGCTGAAACGCTCTCAGTAAGCTGCACAGTATCCTTCTCCACTAAGGACCGTCTGTTGGACAGGATGTCCTTCATAAACTTCGCATATATTGGCATCTGCTTCAAAGCTTCAGAAAAAGGAATGTTAATGGTCAGTTTCTTAAAAATAGTCAAAAACTTACCAAACTGCTCATCCAAGTCTCTCTTCTTCAACCGGTTTGGAAAAGGAACTGGCGCTTCAGCAACTGCGCGTCGTGGAGGTGTGGAAGTCTTAGTAGTCTTGCTAATCGCCACCTCCTCTTCAGCTGGTGGCTCCTCCTGGGAACCTGCTGGAGCAGTCTCTTCATCTGCTCAACATTGGGGAGAGGGACCTCAACTTCAGGGACCACCGGGTCAAGCTGTGTACCACTCCTCAACGTGATAGCCTTGGCATGCTCTCTCGGATTCTGCTCTGATTGACTAGGCAAGGAACCCAAAGGACGCTGAGCTAACTGCTGAGATATCTGAGACAGCTGAGTCTCGATATTCCTATTGAAAGTCCTCTGGTCATTATTAAAGGTTCTCTGCTCCTGTTGAAGGCTCCAGCTCATTGAACTTCTTCGTATTAACTGAGATGAAGTCATTCATCCTGGCCAGAACTGCATCCATACTAGAAGACGCTCCAGCCCCGAATTTTGTGCTTGCTGATTCTGCAGTGGCTGTTTCTGATAGGAAGGATTGTACTGCTGCTGAGGCCTCTGATTGTAATTGTTGTTACCACCAGCTTGGTAACGGTTTTGCTGCTGAGCTTGATAACCCGGATTTCCTTGATTGCCAAAATAATTACCCGGTCTGTTACCAACATAGTTCGCTGCCTCTTCTTGTGGTGGGGAACACTGGCACATGTTAGAAGCTCTACCACAGTACTCGCACGGTGGATAAATCTCAGGAGCTGCTGCGCTGGACTGTGGATTCATAACTGCACACATACGCTCAAACTGCTTCGACATTGCTTCTATCTTGGCAGCCAAGAAGGTGTTCGAATCTACTTCGTAAACCCCAGCTGGTTTCTTCGGTGCAGCCTCTCCTGCTCTTGTACCTCCCCACTGATTAGCTGCTGTGGTGATAGTCTCTAGCAACTCTTTAATTCGTGTAATAGGTGTGGAGGGTGATTTTTCGGTATGAGGGGGGTCTATCTAAATATGGTCTGACTAAAAGCCTAGATCCTAGAAATTGCCATTCTGTGGAGGGTGGAAACCCGTTATTCTGGCAACCCTCAAACACCTACTGAATCGTCCGTCTTTCCCAGAAAGCATAAGGGGAGTGTAAGTGAACACTACACCCGCTCTCGATGGGCCCCACGCGGACTTATGCCTCTATAAGGCGGAATTGACTAGAGTCGCCACCTAGTTTGACCTAAGGAACTAGGAAGGAAGGAGAAGGGTTCTAAAAACCGTTAATTGACTCTGATGATTTATTGCCTATGGATAGGACTTATCTGATCAAGCCAGAGATTCTGTTGTGGGTTCGCACTGGGTTACACCCCTTAGAAGTGGCAACGACCACGACTTCGGATTGGTGCCCGAGGAAACCTCGGTCTCCAATTGTCGGGATTGCCTTCTTTCAAAACCTTATTAGAGAGATTCATTTAAAAGCCAAGGATAGGATTAGAACATGAGAGAGAGGAAACGAGCGGATGAGGCGAGCTTTTCTGCCAAGCTAGCGCCAAGAAGAAGAATTGATGAATTCGAATGAGTATAGAATGAAAGATTAGGATTCTGAGAGTTGAAGAAGTCGAGGATTTGTGGGAGTTAGAGGGGATTTGAATGTTTTGAGAGGTAAGAAGAACACCTTAGAGTGAGAAAATGGGGTTTTTGATTGGAATGGGGGGTGCCCTAGGTGGGCTGCCTACGTACTCAACTCCCTGTTGAGATCAGACCTTACGTAGTTCAGGATTTTGGAGATTTTGGGGTTTTGAGGGTTTTTGAGGTGTTCGAGATGTTAGTCTGTGAGACGCTCGGGTCTATGAGACGTTTGAGGTGTTTATATAATGAGAGGTATGGGATATCAAGGTCTGTGTGACGCTCGGGTCTGTGAGACGTTTGAATCTTAAAATGGTGGAGAGATTGAAGTGTTCGAGTCTGTGAGACGCTCGGGCCTATGAGACTTTGGAAGCTTGAGAGAAGTTAGAATTTGCAAGAGGATTTGAGTTTAAGATGATGATGAGTTGGGTATGAAGTGATTTGGAGTTTTGAAGATGATTTGAGAATATGTGAGGCAATTGGAGTTTGAATAGGGATCCTGGGTTTTTCGGGTTTGAGGTTCTGAAAGGGTTAAGGTTTTGGGATGCTTCAAATTTAGAGTGAGATGATGATGGACTGAACTGTTTGGAGGGACGATTGTCAAGATTGTCTCTCTTAAAGTTTTAAAGCCGAACAATGATTTTTTATTGTAAAAGGGCGGATAATCCCGAGGGATTACCCTATGTACCCCCTCGAACACGACACTTAACTAATAATAAGTGCCGAGGCTCGAAAGATGGGGCAATGAATTTATGTCGAAAAATAGGATTCAGAGAGAAACACCATGAATGAGATGTTCTCGGTCGAACCCTAATAACGTCTCTAACTCCCGGGTTTTAAAACATTAAAAACCAAAAACATTGAAATCGAGCGGAAGGGAGTTAGTCGATTCTAAAATCCCGGCTGCAACTAGGAAGGTCGTTACTTCCCTAGCACCCCGCCTTGTAAAAATCTAGGCTGCAATTAGGGGAGGTTTGTCACCCTAATGCCCCGCCTAAAGAGATCCAGACTGCGACTAGGGAGGTTATGACCCCAGTGCCCCGCCTCGGATTTTTATTTTGGAAGAGAGACCAGCAATGTCTAACCAGAAAGAAAATGTTTTGAAGGGGTTAGACATTTCTGCTCCCCAAAAACAAATTATTTGGATTTGAAAACTAAGTTAGAAAACTTTGAAAGTTGTTCGGAATTCTCGACGAAGAAACACTGATTTTGAGAAATGTTTTTAGGAGAAAACTTTCTGTATATGTGAGAAGAACTTTCTGCAATAGAGAAGAGTTTTCTGTGATATGAGAAGAGTTTTTCCTTTAAAATCCTACAAAATGGTTTCTTTGAAAACTTGGTGAACTTTGAATAAATGACTGTTTGAAATTCGAGAAGGGGGATTCTCTGGATTTTTGGATTTTGAATGGAATTTACAAGTCGGGTTTGAAGTGAATGCGTCAAAATTGAATTGGGATTGAAAACGAATTGGATTTGAATTAGATTGGGTTTGAATTGAATGAAATTGGGTTGAATTGGATTGGGGGTTGAGGTCGAGTTTGGATTGGATTGAGGTCGAGTTGGATTGAGGTTCGAGTTTGAATTGGATTGAGGTTCGAGTTCGGTTTGGATTGAGGTTTAGGCTTGAACTAGATTAAGTTCGGGTTGAGTCAAAGTTGGGTCAAGGTCAACATTTTTGGTCAAGGTCAATGTTTTTGATCAAGGTCAACGTTTTGGGTCAAGGTCAATGTTTTTGGTCAAGGTCAACGTTTTTGGTCATGGTCAACGTTTTTGGTCAAGGTCAACGTTTTTGGTCAAGGTCAATGTTTTTGGTCAAGGTCAACCTTTGGTCAAGGTTTGATTCTTGTGGACTTAACTTGATTTTTGTGGACTTCGGGTTTGGGCCTTGGGTTTTGGGCCTTGGGTTTTGGGCCTTGAGTTTGGGCTTTGAGTTTGGGCTTTGGGTTTGGGCTTCGGATTTTGGGCCTTGGGTTTGGGCTTCGGGTTTGAGCTTCGGGTTTGAGTCTTGGGTTTTGGGCCTTGGGTTTTGGGCTTCGGGTTTGGGCCTGAAGGGCCTGGCCGGACTTGGGCTGATGGGCCAAGTAGGTTGGTCTTCACCTTGGGCCGATTTTGGGCTGCGGGCCAATTTTTTTGGGGTTAGAGCCGATGTGGGTCAAATATGGTCTAATGTTTGGATTGGGCCGATGGGTCTGGGCTTTTGGACCTCCATTTTCTGAACAAAAGAATTTTGAAATGGCTTTCTCCCTTTTTTTTTGATGAATTATTGAAAACTAAATGGAGTAATATTTTGAGAGACAATTCTGATTTTGGAATGAGACCAAGGGGTTGAACTTTTGGATGAATTAACGAATGAAAAGACCTAAAGTAGACTGAAGCGAAAAAAAGAATTCTGAATTCAATGTTCTTTCTTTTTCATTTTTTTTGGGTAAAGTTTTTTAGTGAAATTAGGGATGGTTTGGGATAGGCTTTACAAGTTTGGAGAGTATTATTCCCCACCAAGCAAATAGAAATGAGCTAGTTGTGGGGTACCCTCAAAGGCTTAAAAGACACTCAAAATTTTGGATGGTATTGCTCCCCACCAAGCAAATAGAAATGAGCTAGTTGTGGGGTACCTTCCAAAACTTTGATCAAATGATAAAAGGGGTAACCTAGGGTGGGCCATCTAGGGTTCAACTAAAAGACAAGAAATGATAATAAATGTAACACAAGAGAGAGATACGGCATTATGTACACAATGAGAGAATTAATCCATGATCAGAATAAACAATGAATCAAACTGATGAGCATGATGAAGAAATGTCATTGTCAGAGATGATTACACAACAATCAGGTTACTAAAAAAACTTGTTGAAGGCTTACAGAGGCTACAACAGAAAAAAGGAACAAAATCCAAATTCAAGACCGAACTGGTGCTAATATCCAAACAGATGCTAGCTCTGCTTCTCAGTAAACCTGATCCAAATTTTTTTTTGCTTCGAATTAAACTCACGACACTGTTGCAGTTTTAAGCAGGTTAACAAGTTTCTGATTAAACCAACTTCCTCATTAAAAGCTACCGATGGACAGGTCTCATTGCAAACCGAGGGAGAATAACACTAGACCATTAGAAACATATGAAGCTCACAGATGAACCAAAACACAGAGAAAGGGGTATACAGATACACAAGATAACACTAACAGCCAGAAGCACATGAGTTAACCGAATATCATAAATGTATTCTGAAGCAAAGAAGTAAAGAAATGAGAACCCAAAATAGCTTCGAATCCAAACATGATACCAGAAACATTTGGAATCCCATCTGATGTACACAAACTGTCTAGTACTGAGTTTGTATGGGTCTTAAAGAACTTAAGCAGAAGCCAAAATGAGACTGGCGTCCCAGAAGGTGATACAACATCACCTCGAAATACATCACAAATATTAAATCAGAGTATACACAGTCAGTATGTGGGTAAGCAGAGGATGAGGAAACAGAATCAAAGACCGAGACCTTCATCTCAAGATTGGGGTGAGTCCACAGAACGTAATAACATACAGATTAACAGGGAATCGAAGTTCATGTCACTTTTATACAGACAAGAGTCTCGAATGGCTGCTTATCGGGCAAAATTCCAACAAAAAGGGTGTGGAAATCTGTACAGAGCGTGAAGCCGAAATTACATACTGAGGTTCATGTCTAATCCTGGCACGAAAATGCTTCGGATCCCAGAAGAATGTACGTAAGGCCAAGAACTCATGGAGTTACCAGATGAAACCCGAAGTAACGTATCGACAGAAATAACAAGATATACACATAAAGATCGGAGTGCTTCTGAAGGTGAGATATGGTAGCCGTGGTAAATAGCCGAGAAGTAAGAATGTAAACAATAAATGGCCTCGGTACTCGACTGCGATTGAAGTGCGCAGTGAGAATTAAGGATTTTTCAGGCGAAAGGAAAGAAAAACGATATAACAGTGTCAACAAAGCGAACGCGAAACAAAAAAACGGGGAAACATCTGAACAATACTCATTTTTGGGACCAAGGTCCTGATAGAGTTAGATCTTCTCTGACCATCACCAGTCTCGGTTCATTTGGCAAGATGCACAGAGAACAGTTCAAAAACACAGCGCATGCAAACCTGAGGCGTTTTCTCAGAAGTTGACAACTAAAATGAAAGAACGAAACTAAATATGAAATGTGTTAAGAGAGTTTGGTGAACATCAGAAAAGGAAGCTCCGGAAATGTCATAAATCCATCACTCGCTTAACCATTACCGACCCGAATCCTTCGGTACAGATCCCTTAAACAAGATCAAACGGGAACGAGGAAGGCGGTCGAGAATGAGTGTTGAAAACCAGCGAGAAGAAACAGACAGAAGAAATGCTACTTACTCTGCATATGACCGTAACGAGAGCGAAAGAGCAGAGTAATGTCGAGAGGCAAGTGAGGTTTCTGGACGACGGTGGTGCGAATGTTGGGGATTGGTGTTTCTTCACGGCGATTCGACACGGGAGGAAGCAGGAAGGATGGAAGATGAAAGGAAGTGGCGATTTCTGGGCTTCGAGATTCTCCGGTTTTGAAAAATGGAAAAGCGACGAACAAACAGGGAGAAGGGAATAAGAATCGGGATTGATGTCGCTGAGGAAAAACGTGTCTGTCCACTGTAGGGTTTTTTTTTATTGTTTTATAATGAAGGAGGGAGTAAGCAGATGTCCAAGTTAGGGTTTTTGTTGAGTCATGGGCTTATGAACTGATTTTTATTTGGGCTGACAAGGGAAATGGGCCTTATCTGAGGTAGAAATCGGACAGGGAGGGTAGAAGAGGCAAAAAAATGAGTTTTACAGCTCCCCAGTCTCGAACTCGCGACCTCTTGTGTACCCCTTGCATGCTTCTACCAGTTAAGCTAAGACGGGACTCGTTAAATGAAGCCACGAAATAACAAAAGAACCAAGTTGCGGGCTGAAGCGGAATAAAGGAAATGCTTTTGTTCACGCCAAGAATCGAACCCGAAAGTCACGAGTTATATACGAGTACTTTAACCGGTTAAGCTAGGTCGAATTCCAATATATACATGAGAGAAATAATACAAACGCTCTAAAATTTACTGGATAACTTTCCTAAAAAATACGACGAATCCAAAGGAAAGTATACAATAAAATGAGATGATTATTCTAATGACATGAAAGTATGTAATACAATTAAAAATAAGATTCAAAACGTGATGAGTTTAAAACCGTATTGTCGTTTGAAAATTTGTTTTAGCAAAATCGTGTTTTTATGAAATGTTTTGAAAAAGACTATAAAACGATGGTTTCATTTTGGCATGCACGTCAATACGTGTTGACAAAGAAAGGCGACGACCCCTCTTATTGTGTTTCTTATTCTGGAATTTGCTTTATGGGGTGAGAATTTTTGGTGTCTACAGATGGCTCCCCTTGATTCAATTCTGCAAGCCCTTGCAGGATTGGATCAAGGTTGACGGGACGCCAAAAATTCTCACTACGGTTTTGTAATTTGGTGGGATGCGATTGTGAGTGTATGAATGTGATTAAAAGTACGAGGACTTATGACGAGCCTCAGTTAGATCTCTTGACATCTAACTATAGGACTCATGACAAGCCTATAATGCGATTGAAAGTACGAGGACTTATGACGAGTCTCCACTAGACCTCTTGATATCTAGCCATAGGACTTATGACGAGCCTATGATACTAACAATGTTTTGATTTAGAGTGCACGAGGACTTAGGAGTGCCTCAACTGGACCTCTTGATATCCAGCCCTAGGGCTTATGACGAGCCTAGAATGCAAGTTCGGTACCATACTAGTAGCGCAATAGCTGTCTAGCGGGTGTAAAGCAAAAATTTGACCGCACTAGTAGCGCAATAGCTGTCTAGCAGGTGTAAAATGAAAGGCGACCGTACTAGTAGCGCAAAAGCTGTCTAGCAGGTGTAAAATGAAAGGCGACCGTACTAGTAGCGCAATAGCTGTCTAGCAGGTGTAAAATGAAAGGCGACCGTACTAGTAGCGCAATAGCTGTCTAGCAGGTGTAAAATGAAAGGCGACCGTACTAGTAGCGCAATAGCTGTCTAGCAGGTGTAAAATGAAAGGCGACCGTACTAGTAGCGCAATAGCTGTCTAGCAGGTGTAAAATGAAAGGCGACCGTACTAGTAGCGCAATAGCTGTCTAGCAGGTGTAAAATGAAAGGCGACCGTACTAGTAGCGCAATAGCTGTCTAGCAGGTGTAAAATGAAAGGCGACCGTACTAGTAGCGCAATAGCTGTCTAGCATGTGTAAAATGAAAGGCGACCGTACTAGTAGCGCAATAGCTGTCTAGCAGGTGTAAAACGAAAAATTCGACCGCACTAGTAGCGCAATAGCTGTCTAGGGTGTAAAATGAAAGACGGCCGTACTAGTAGCGCAATAGCTGTCTAGCAGGTGTAAAATGAAAGCGACCGTACTAGTAGCGCAATAGCTGTCTAGCAGGTGTAAAATGAAAGGCGACCGTACTAGTAGCGCAATAGCTGTCTAGCAGGTGTAAAATGAAAGGCGACCGTACTAGTAGCGCAATAGCTGTCTAGCAGGTGTAAAATGAAAGGCGACCGTACTAGTAGCGCAATAGCTGTCTAGCTGGTGTAAATGAAAAATTCGACCGCACTAGTAGCGCAATAGCTGTCTAGCGGGTGTAAAATGAAATGCGACCGCACTAGTAGCGCAATAGCTGCCTAGCGGGTGTAAAATGAAAGGCGACCGTACTAGTAGCGCAATAGCTGTCTAGCAGGTGTAAAATGAAAGGCGACCGTACTAGTAGCGCAATAGCTGTCTAGCAGGTGTAAAATGAAAAATTCGACCGCACTAGTAGCGCAATAGCTGTCTAGCGGGTGTAAAATGAAAGACGACCGTACTAGTAGCGCAATAGCTGTCTAGCAGGTGTAAAACGAAAAATTCGACCGCACTAGTAGCGCAATAGCTGTCTAGCGGGTGTAAAATGAAATGCGACCGCACTAGTAGCGCAATAGCTGCCTAGCGGGTGTAAAGATGCGTCAGATAGTGAGAAAATTTTGTGGGTATATGCGGATGATATATGATGTGAGGTTGTTAACCAATGTATTAATTGAATTAAACTCCCTGTTTGTGGAGGTAGGTTTTTGTGTGAGCAGATGGCTTTATAGTAACATCAAAACCTCGGGATGGCTCCGGTATGGCTCCGACATGGCTTCCAGGATCTGAGATGGCTCCAGCATGCATTGATGGCTCCGGTATGCACTGTTGGGTCCGGTATACACTGATGGCTCCGATGTGACCACTGGTCTCGGGGTGGTTGGTGGGTTTGACATGGTTGGTGATTTTGTGGCAATTTATGGGCTTTGATTTGCCTTGAGAATTTTTTTCAAGGTGGTTTGATGGCTCCGATGATGGATTTATTGGTGTTTGATGGGATTTGTTGTGGACTTTGTTGTGAGTGCATGGTTTTTCATGGGTGAATGATGAAACACATTTGCATGACTTGTTGGGAGTTCCCATCATGGTTCCAGGATTTCCATGGATGGCTCCGGGATGACCTTGTGTTGAATGAGCATGACGATGCTTTGGTTGGTTCACTTTAATGATACCGAGGGGAAAAGGGGAGTTTTCGCCTTTGATGTGGTCGCACCCTGGGCGGGCTGCCTACGTACTCAATTCCATATTGAGATCAGACCATACGTAGTTCGATCTTTGTAGGCAAAGCCCTGGTGACGAAATGGCTCGTGTATAGTCTTGAAGTCTCTAGGACGATCTCAAGCGTTTGAGGATGGCTCTCGCATGGCTCTAGTTTGGTTTTGGATATGATGTTGATGAGGCCCGATGACGCTGGATGGCTCCGGGAAGATCGTCGTATGGCTCCGGATGGCCTCGGTTTTGATTCTTTTGATTTTGAGTTGAGCTTCGATAGCGGGAAACTGAAGTCGACCTTCCACGAGACTAGGCATGGTTCTTACCAGCCAGATGTTGAAAATGAAGTAGTAGTATGATGCATGCAAATGCTAATGATGCAAAATGTGTATGCAATTTTTGGAGAGAAGGTACGGTCCTATCCCTATTAATATGAGGTTTACGAATATAAGACATCTTCAGTTTGATCTTGAGTGATTGTTGAGCTAGAATGCGTGAATCACTTTCCTCTCACGGAGGGATATGGGTCAATCTTTCATGAGTATGGTTGTGTGTGCAAATGGTGTGATGATGCTCTCGATGCTCGGAGTAGTATTTTCCTTAGAATTTCTTTCGAGGTTCTGGACTTTCCGATCCTTACAAGTTCCTTTCCTACAATGGGGTAGGTTGTTTATGATTTGGTGCTTAGACTGAAGATTCACTCGCACTCATAAGACCTTGGGGGTAAGGTCACGCTCATACGCTCATGGTCCCTCTGGTATGACAGGACATGTTGATAACAAGTACGAAGCTTATGATTCATGTTTCAGATCCGATACTTTCGGTTACCGCTCATCAACTAACGAGTCAGAGGTCTTTTATTGGGTTATAACGGGGCTGAGAGGTATGATGTATGTCACATGGGACTGGAGGATTTATTTGGTAATTGGTTGTGGAGTTTTTGTGCAATAGAGGATATGTTTCGCCTTTGCCATGGGTGGGATGATTGGACAAGATTTGATAACCTTTTATTGGTTTCTTCGGGATATCATTGGTCCTTTCGATTTGGATTCCTCCTTCTTGCCTCTTTTGGTGTACGGTTTTCACTTTCTTGTCATTTTTGTTTTTTGAAATTGCATTTGGCTCATTGACCTTCTCAAGCATTTTTTTATGTGCTTTGTATTGGATTTCAGCTTTCAGCGGAGTTGCCTTGACTCATTGATTTCTTTGACCATTTTTGGTGTTTTGTTCGGTGTTTGGCTTTGGAGTTGCGTCGACTCACTGATTTCTGCTTTCCTCAAACATTTTGTTTGTGGCTTTTGTGAAAGATGGTGGGGAGGGACCATGGCTCCGGCTCCTTTGAGATCCTCTATTGCAAGGGCAAGTAAGTATATGGGGGTGGCATGTTGTGGAGCTCGCAGAAAAAGGTTTATCGTGAAAGGCTCAGCGGGGCTCAATAAGGGATTATGTACAGGGCAGTCAAAGCTTTTTGGTTTTGTAGGGATTTTTATTCCTAAGTGCCTCGTCATCCTCATTAGTCAATGATTGTTTTCTTACTACTTCTCGAATCCTTGCATGAATCACAGTTCGTGTCTTGTTATCAACATTGATCTCACTCTAAATTATGCCTCTCCATGTACTGAAGGAAAGCACAAGTCGTTCATGGTTTTACCTTGATTGGCTCTCTCTACCTTCCCTCGTCGCTCAGTGGATGGTCCAATACCCTCTTTTGGAATTCAAGAGAAAATACCGCTCTTCGCGTACTACTCACTTGGTTTGTGGTGCTGATTTTGATGAGACCCTTGTGTTCATTGATGGGTCGAGAGTTTAGTAATTCAAACATTCTGCCCAGACAATCAATCAAGATTTTCACCAAAGACATCGTTTCGATATGGGAGTATGCAAATGCAACTATCTACAATGCAATATGTTGTGGTAATATGGAATTACTATGTATAGGATGCATGAAATGATGAGAGTGAAAATGACTCATTTGGATTTTGATTGGATGTTTTTTTATACAATGCATGAGTGGTAAGGTTACACCCAGTCTCGCTTGAGTCGGCTCCAGTTGATAGTCTGTGAAGCTCATCCTGTCATTATAAACCC
Organism: Limonium bicolor; assembly: GCA_023374045.1. Lineage (NCBI taxonomy): Eukaryota > Viridiplantae > Streptophyta > Magnoliopsida > Caryophyllales > Plumbaginaceae > Limonium > Limonium bicolor. Next base: position 27,377 of record JAIOTZ010001049.1, read on the forward strand.
TGAAGATGGTCTAGCTGTTGGGTATGAAGTGAGAGAAGTTGTTTCAAAATGATATTCGGTTGATGGTTGGCTCAAAGAGTTTTGGACTTTTAGGGAGTGACAACTCCCGCATGGTGGCCCAACGATACTACAGTGATTGCATTTTTTTTTGGATTTTTGAGGTTGCATTTTTTTTTTGGATTTTCGGGTGTATGCATGTTTTTGGATTTTTGGATGTATGATTTTTTGTTTTGGGATTTGTTTTTTTGTGGTTGTTGGTCTCTATGTACATGGCATGCCGAATGGGAAAAGGCTTCGGTCCCTGCCTTTCCTGGCTATCAAATCGAAGATCATGCTTTAGCTCATGGGTAAAGACAGTTGATCGCCTGCAAATATAACCTTCATAATAGGAAGAATAACCTGACAAATGTAAATGTTAGTATGCCTGAAAAATGAGATGAATGCTTGTGTGTGGTGTGTCGGGTATGTAAAATGCAATCATGCAATTATTCTGAGGTGAGTACGATTCATGGATGATTAATGAATGTGAACAGACTGAAAATGGGAAGAAGCAAGTGGTATGTGCTAAAAGAAATCAAATTTTTAGAAAAAATAGTTTTGAAAACACGTGTTTTCGAAGTGGTGGGTTTTCTCAATATAAGTTTTGAAAAAATAGATCCCCAGCAGAGTCGCCATTCTGTGGAGGGTGATTTTTCGGTATGAGGGGGGTCTATCTAAATATGGTCTGACTAAAAGCCTAGATCCTAGAAATGGCCATTCTGTGGAGGGTGGAAACCCGTTATTCTGGCAACCCTCAAACACCTACTGAATCGTCCGTCTTTCCCAGAAAGCATAAGGGGAGTGTAAGTGAACACTACACCCGCTCTCGATGGGCCCCACGCGGACTTATGCCTCTATAAGGCGGAATTGACTAGAGTCGCCACCTAGTTTGACCTAAGGAACTAGGAAGGAAGGAGAAGGGTTCTAAAAACCGTTAATTGACTCTGATGATTTATTGCCTATGGATAGGACTTATCTGATCAAGCCAGAGATTCTGTTGTGGGTTCGCACTGGGTTACACCCCTTAGAAGTGGCAACGACCACGACTTCGGATTGGTGCCCGAGGAAACCTCGGTCTCCAATTGTCGGGATTGCCTTCTTTCAAAACCTTATTAGAGAGATTCATTTAAAAGCCAAGGATAGGATTAGAACATGAGGAGAGGAAACGAGCGGATGAGGCGAGCTTTTCTGCCAAGCTAGCGCCAAGAAGAAGAATTGATGAATTCGAATGAGTATAGAATGAAAGATTAGGATTCTGAGAGTTGAAGAAGTCGAGGATTTGTGGGAGTTAGAGGGGATTTGAATGTTTTGAGAGGTAAGAAGAACACCTTAGAGTGAGAAAATGGGGTTTTTGATTGGAATGGGGGCGCACCCTAGGTGGGCTGCCTACGTACTCAACTCCCTGTTGAGATCAGACCTTACGTAGTTCAGGATTTTGGAGATTTTGGGGTTTTGAGGGTTTTTGAGGTGTTCGAGATGTTAGTCTGTGAGACGCTCGGGTCTATGAGACGTTTGAGGTGTTTATATAATGAGAGGTATGGGATATCAAGGTCTGTGTGACGCTCGGGTCTGTGAGACGTTTGAATCTTAAAATGGTGGAGAGATTGAAGTGTTCGAGTCTGTGAGACGCTCGGGCCTATGAGACTTTGGAAGCTTGAGAGAAGTTAGAATTTGCAAGAGGATTTGAGTTTAAGATGATGATGAGTTGGGTATGAAGTGATTTGGAGTTTTGAAGATGATTTGAGAATATGTGAGGCAATTGGAGTTTGAATAGGGATCTGGGTTTTTCGGGTTTGAGGTTCTGAAAGGGTTAAGGTTTTGGGATGCTTCAAATTTAGAGTGAGATGATGATGGACTGAACTGTTTGGAGGGACGATTGTCAAGATTGTCTCTCTTAAAGTTTTAAAGCCGAACAATGATTTTTATTGTAAAAGGGCGGATAATCCCGAGGGATTACCCTATGTACCCCCTCGAACACGACACTTAACTAATAATAAGTGCTGAGGCTCGAAAGATGGGGCAATGAATTTATGTCGAAAAATAGGATTCAGAGAGAAACACCATGAATGAGATGTTCTCGGTCGAACCCTAATAACGTCTCTAACTCCCGGGTTTTAAAACATTAAAAACCAAAAACATTGAAATCGAGCGGAAGGGAGTTAGTCGATTCTAAAATCCCGGCTGCAACTAGGAAGGTCGTTACTTCCCTAGCACCCGCCTTGTAAAAATCTAGGCTGCAATTAGGGGAGGTTTGTCACCCTAATGCCCCGCCTAAAGAGATCCAGACTGCGACTAGGGAGGTTATGACCCCAGTGCCCCGCCTCGGATTTTTATTTTGGAAGAGAGACAAGCAATGTCTAACCAGAAAGAAAATGTTTTGAAGGGGTTAGACATTTCTGCCCCAAAAACAAATTATTTGTTTGGATTTGAAAACTAAGTTAGAAAACTTTGAAAGTTGTTCGGAATTCTCGACGAAGAAACACTGATTTTGAGAAATGTTTTTAGGAGAAAACTTTTTGTATATGTGAGAAGAACTTTCTGCAATAGAGAAGAGTTTTCTGTGATGTGAGAAGAGTTTTTCCTTTAAAATCCTACAAAATGGTTTCTTTGAAAACTTGGTGAACTTTGAATAAAATGACTGTTTGAAATTCGAGAAGGGGGATTCTCTGGATTTTTGGATTTTGAATGGAATTTACAAGTCGGGTTTGAAGTGAATGCGTCAAAATTGAATTGGGATTGAAAACGAATTGGATTTGAATTAGATTGGGTTTGAATTGATTGAAATTGGGTTGAATTGGATTTGGGTTGAGGTCGAGTTTGGATTGGATTGAGGTCGAGTTGGATTGAGGTTCGAGTTTGAATTGGATTGAGGTTCGAGTTCGGTTTGGATTGAGGTTTAGGCTTGAACTAGATTAAGTTCGGGTTGAGTCAAAGTTGGGTCAAGGTCAAATTTTGGTCAAGGTCAATGTTTTTGATCAAGGTCAACGTTTTGGGTCAAGGTCAACGTTTTTGGTCAAGGTCAACACTTTTTTTTGGTCAAGGTCAAAGTTTTTGGTCAAGGTCAACGTTTTTGGTCAAGGTCAACGTTTTTGGTCAAGGTCAACGTTTTGTCAGGTTTTGGGTCAAGGTCAATTTTTGGTCAAGGTCAACCTTTGGTCAAGGTTTGATTCTTGTGGACTTAACTTGATTTTTGTGGACTTCGGGTTTGGGCCTTGGGTTTTGGGCCTTGGGTTTTGGGCCTTGAGTTTGGGCTTTGAGTTTGGGCTTTGGGTTTGGGCTTCGGATTTTGGGCCTTGGGTTTGGGCCTTGGGTTTGGGCTTCGGGTTTGAGCTTCGGGTTTGAGTCTTGGGTTTTGGGCCTTGGGTTTTGGGCTTCGGGTTTGGGCCTGAAGGGCCTGGCCGGACTTGGGCTGATGGGCCAAGTAGGTTGGTCTTCACCTTGGGCCGATTTTGGGCTGCGGGCCAATTTTTTTGGGGTTAGAGCCGATGTGGGTCAAATATGGTCTAATGTTTGGATTGGGCCGATGGGTCTGGGCTTTTGGACCTCCATTTTCTGAACAAAAGAATTTTGAAATGGCTTTCTCCCTTTTTTTTGATGAATTATTGAAAACTAAATGGAGTAATATTTTGAGAGACAATTCTGATTTTGGTATGAGACCAAGGGGTTGAACTTTTGGATGAATTAACGAAGAATGAAAAGACCTAAAGTAGACTGAAGCGAAAAAAAGAATTCTAAATTCAATGTTCTTTCTTTTCATTTTTTTTGGGTAAAGTTTTTTAGTGAATTAGGGATGGTTTGGGATAGGCTTTACAAGTTGGAGAGTATTATTCCCCACCAAGCAAATAGAAATGAGCTAGTTGGGGGTACCCTCAAAGGCTTAAAAGACACTCAAAATTTTGGATGGTATTGCTCCCCACCAAGCAAATAGAAATGAGCTAGTTGTGGGGTACCTTCCAAAACTTTGATCAAATGTAAAAGGGGTAACCTAGGGTGGGCCATCTAGGGTTCAACTAAAAGACAAGAAATGATAATAAATGTAACACAAGAGAGAGATACGGCATTATGTACACAATGAGAGAATTAATCCATGATCAGAATAAACAATGAATCAAACTGATGAGCATGATGAAGAAATGTCATTGTCAGAGATGATTACACAACAATCAGGTTACTAAAAAAACTTGCTGAAGGCTTACAGAGGCTACAACAGAAAAGGAACAAAATCCAAATTCAAGACCGAACTGGTGCTAATATCCAAACAGATGCTAGCTCTGCTTCTCAGTAAACCTGATCCAAATTTTTTTGCTTCGAATTAAACTCACGACACTGTTGCAGTTTTAAGCAGGTTAACAAGTTTCTGATTAAACCAACTTCCTCATTAAAAGCTACCGATGGACAGGTCTCATTGCAAACCGAGGGAGAATAAACACTAGACCATTAGAAACATATGAAGCTCACAGATGAACCAAAACACAGAGAAAGGGGTATACAGATACACAAGATAACACTAACAGCCAGAAGCACATGAGTTAACCGAATATCATAAATGTATTCTGAAGCAAAGAAGAAGTAAGAAATGAGAACCCAAAATAGCTTCGAATCCAAACATGATACCAGAAACATTTGGAATCCCATCTGATGTACACAAACTGTCTAGTACTGAGTTTGTATGGGTCTTAAAGAACTTAAGCAGAAGCCAAAATGAGACTGGCGTCCCAGAAGGTGATACAACACACCTCGAAATACATCACAAATATTAAATCAGAGTATACACAGTCAGTATGTGGGTAAGCAGAGGATGAGGGAAACAGAATCAAAGACCGAGACCTTCATCTCAAGATTGGGGTGAGTCCACAGAACGTAATAACATACAGATTAACAGGGAATCGAAGTTCATGTCACTTATTACAGACAAGAGTCTCGAATGGTGCTATCGGGCAAAATTCCAACAAAAAGGGTGTGGAAATCTGTACAGAGCGTGAAGCCGAAATTACATACTGAGGTTCATGTCTAATCCTGGCACAAAAATGCTTCGGATCCCAGAAGAATGTACGTAAGGCCAAGAACTCATGGAGTTACCAGATGAAACCCGAAGTAACGTATCGACAGAAATAACAAGATATGCACATAAAGATCGGAGTGCTTCTGAAGGTGAGATATGGTAGCCGTGGTAAATAGCCGAGAAGTAAGAATGTAAACAATAAATGGCCTCGGTACTCGACTGCGATTGAAGCGCAGTGCGCAGTGAGAATTAAGGATTTTCAGGCGAAAGGAAAGAAAAACGATATAACAGTGTCAACAAAGCGAACGCGAAACAAAAAAAACGGGGAAACATCTGAACAATACTCATTTTTGGGACCAAGGTCCTGATAGAGTTAGATCTTCTCTGACCATCACCAGTCTCGGTTCATTTGGCAAGATGCACAGAGAACAGTTCAAAAACACAGCGCATGCAAACCTGAGGCGTTTTCTCAGAAGTTGACAACTAAAATGAAAGAACGAAACTAAATATGAAATGTGTTAAGAGAGTTTGGTGAACATCAGAAAAGGAAGCTCCGGAAATGTCATAAATCCATCACTCGCTTAACCATTACCGACCCGAATCCTTCGGTACAGATCCCTTAAACAAGATCAAACGGGAACGAGGAAGGTGGTCGAGAATGAGTGTTGAAAACCAGCGAGAAGAAAACAGACAGAAGAAATGCTACTTACTCTGCATATGACCGTAACGAGAGCGAAAAGAGCAGAGTAATGTCGAGAGGCAAGTGAGGTTTCTGGACGACGGTGGTGCGAATGTTGGGGATTGGTGTTTCTTCACGGCGATTCGACACGGGAGGAAGCAGGAAGGATGGAAGATGAAAGGAAGTGGCGATTTCTGGGCTTCGAGATTCTCCGGTTTTGAAAATGGAAAAGCGACGAACAAACAGGGAGAAGGGAATAAGAATCGGGATTGATGTCGCTGAGGAAAAACGTGTCTGTCACTGTAGGGTTTTTTTTTATTGTTTTATAATGAAGGAGGGAGTAAGCAGATGTCCAAGTAGGGTTTTTGTTGAGTCATGGGCTTATGAACTGATTTTTATTTGGGCTGACAAGGGAAATGGGCCTTATCTGAGGTAGTAGAGAAATCGGACAGGGAGGTATAGAAGAAGAGGCAAAAAAATGAGTTTTACAGCTCCCCAGTCTCGAACTCGCGACCTCTTGTGTACCCCTTGCATGCTTCTACCAGTTAAGCTAAGACGGGACTCGTTAAATGAAGCCACGAAATAACAAAAAGAACCAAGTTGCGGGCTGAAGCGGAATAAAGGAAATGCTTTTGTTCACGCCAAGAATCGAACCCGAAAGTCACGAGTATATACGAGTACTTTAACGGTTAAGCTAGGTCGAATTCCAATATATACATGAGAGAAAAATACAAACGCTCTAAAATTTACTGGATAAACTTTCCTAAAAAATACGACGAATCCAAAGGAAAGTATACAATAAAATGAGATGATTATTCTAATGACATGAAAGTATGTAATACAATTAAAAATAAGATTCAAAACATGATGAGTTTAAAACCGTATTGTCGTTTGAAAATTTGTTTTAGCAAAATCGTGTTTTATGAAATGTTTTGAAAAAGACTATAAAACGATGGTTTCATTTTGGCATGCACGTCAATACGTGTTGACAAAGAAAGGCGACGACCCCTCTTATTGTGTTTCTTATTCTGGAATTTGCTTTATGGGGTGAGAATTTTTGGTGTCTACAGATGGCTCCCCTTGATTCAATTCTGCAAGCCCTTGCAGGATTGGATCAAGGTTGACGGGACGCCAAAAATTCTCACTACGGTTTTGTAATTGGTGGGTGGGATGCGATTGTGAGTGTATGAATGTGATTAAAAGTACGAGGACTTATGACGAGCCTCAGTTAGATCTCTTGACATCTAAACTATAGGACTCATGACAAGCCTATAATGCGATTGAAAGTACGAGGACTTATGACGAGTCTCCACTAGACCTCTTGATATCTAGCCATAGGACTTATGACGAGCCTATGATACTAACAATGTTTGATTTAGAGTGCACGAGGACTTAGGAGTGCCTCAACTGGACCTCTTGATATCCAGCCCTAGGGCTTATGACGAGCCTAGAATGCAAGTTCGGTACCATACTAGTAGCGCAATAGCTGTCTAGCGGGGTTGTAGTGTAAAACAAAAAATTTGACCGCACTAGTAGCGCAATAGCTGTCTAGCAGGTGCAAAATGAAAGGCGACCGTACTAGTAGCGCAAAAGCTGTCTAAGCAGGTGTAAAATGAAAGGCGACCGTACTAGTAGCGCAATAGCTGTCTAGCAGGTGTAAAATGAAAGGCGACCGTACTAGTAGCGCAATAGCTGTCTAGCAGGTGTAAAATGAAAGGCGACCGTACTAGTAGCGCAATAGCTGTCTAGCAGGTGTAAAATGAAAGGCGACCATACTAGTAGCGCAATAGCTGTCTAGCAGGTGTAAAATGAAAGGCGACCGTACTAGTAGCGCAATAGCTGTCTAGCAGGTGTAAAATGAAAGGCGACCGTACTAGTAGCGCAATAGCTGTCTAGCAGGGTGTGTAAAAATGAAAGGCGACCGTACTAGTAGCGCAATAGCTGTCTAGCAGGTGTAAAATGAAAGGCGACCGTACTAGTAGCGCAATAGCTGTCTAGCAGGTTGTGTAAAACGAAAAATTCGACCGCACTAGTAGCGCAATAGCTGTGTCTAGCGGGTTGTAAAATGAAAGACGGCCGTACTAGTAGCGCAATAGTGTCTAGCAGGTGTTGTAAAATGAAAGGCGACGTACTAGTAGCGCAATAGCTGTCTAGCAGGTGTAAAATGAAAGGCGACCGTACTAGTAGCGCAATAGCTGTCTAGCAGGTGTAAAATGAAAGGCGACCGTACTAGTAGCGCAATAGCTGTCTAGCAGGGTGTAAAATGAAAAATTCGACCGCACTAGTAGCGCAATAGCTGTCTAGCGGGGGTGTATTGTAAAATGAAATGCGACGCACTAGTAGCGCAATAGCTGCCTAGCGGGTGTAAAATGAAAGGCGACCGTACTAGTAGCGCAATAGCTGTCTAGCAGGTGTAAAATGAAAGGCGACCGTACTAGTAGCGCAATAGCTGTCTAGCAGGTGTAAAACGAAAAATTCGACCGCACTAGTAGCGCAATAGCTGTTCTAGGGGTTTGTAAAATGAAAGACGACCGTACTAGTAGCGCAATAGCTGTCTAGCAGGTGTTAAAACGAAAAATTCGACCGCACTAGTAGCGCAATAGCTGTCTAGCGGTGTTGTAAAATGAAATGCGACCGCACTAGTAGCGCAATAGCTGCCTAGCGGGTGTAAAGATGCGTCAGATAGTGAGAAAATTTTGTGGGTATATGCGGATGATATATGATGTGAGGTTGTTAACCAATGTATTAATTGAATTAAACTCCCTGTTTGTGGAGGTAGGTTTTTGTGTGAGCAGATGGCTTTATAGTAACATCAAAACCTCGGGATGGCTCCGGTATGGCTCCGACATGGCTTCCAGGATCTGAGATGGCTCCAGCATGCATTGATGGCTCCGGTATGCACTGTTGGGTCCGGTATACACTGATGATGGCTCCAATGTGACCACTGGTCTCGGGGTGGTTGGTGGGTTTGACATGGTTGGTGATTTTGTGGCAATTTATGGGCTTTGATTTGCCTTGAGATTTTTTTCAAGGTGGTTTGATGGCTCCGATGATGGATTTATTGGTGTTTGATGGGATTTGTTGTGGACTTTGTTTGTGAGTGCATGGTTTTCATGGGTGAATGATGAAACACATTTGCATGACTGTTGGGAGTTCCCATCATGGTTCCAGGATTTCCATGGATGGCTCCGGGATGACCTTGTGTTGAATGAGCATGACGATGCTTTGGTTGGTTCACTTTAATGATACCGAGGGGAAAAGGGGAGTTTTCGCCTTTGATGTGGTCGCACCCTGGGCGGGCTGCCTACGTACTCAATTCCATATTGATATCAGACCATACGTAGTTCGATCTTTGTAGGCAAAGCCCTGGTGACGAAATGGCTCGTGTATAGTCTTGAAGTCTCTAGGACGATCTCAACGTTTGAGGGATGGCTCTCGCATGGCTCTAGTTTGGTTTGGATATGATGTTGATGAGGCCCGATGACGCTGGATGGCTCCGGGAAGATCGTCGTATGGCTCCGGATGGCCTCGGTTTTGATTTCTTTTGATTTTGAGTTGAGCTTCGATAGCGGGAAACTGAAGTCGACCTTCACGAGACTAGGCATGGTTCTTACCAGCCAGATGTTGAAAATGAAGTAGTTATGATGCATGCAAATGCTAACTGATGCAAAATGTGTATGCAATTTTTGGAGAGAAGGTACGGTCCTATCCCTATTAATATGAGGTTTACGAATATAGACATCTTCAGTTTGATCTTGAGTGATGTTGAGCTAGAATGCGTGAATCACTTTCCTCTCACGGAGAGGGATATGGGTCAATCTTTCATGAGTATGGTTGTGTGTGCAAATGGTGGTGATGATGCTCTCGAGCTCGGAGCAGTATTTCCTTAGAATTTCTTTCGAGGGTTCTGGACTTCCGATCCTTACAAGTTCCTTACAATGGGGTAGGTTGTTTATGATTTGGTGCTTAGACTGAAGATTCACTCGCACTCATAAGACCTTGGGGGTAAGGTCACGCTCATACGCTCATGGTCCCTCTGGTATGACAGGACATGTTGATAACAAGTACGAAGCTTATGATTCATGTTTCAGATCGATACTTTCGGTTACCGCTCATCAACTAACGAGTCAGAGGTCTTTTATTGGGTTCTAACGGGGCTGAGAGGTATGATGTATGTCACATGGGACTGGAGGATTTATTTGGTAATTGTGGAGTTTTGTGCAACAGAGGATATGTTTCGCCTTTGCCATGGGTGGGATGATTGGACAAGGTTTGATAACCTTTATTGGTTTCTTCGGGATATCATTGGTCCTTTCGATTTGGATTCCTCCTTCTTGCCTCTTTTGGTGTACGGTTTTCACTTTCTTATCATTTTGTTTTTTGAAATTGCATTTTGGGCTCATTGACCTTCTCAAGCATTTTATGTGCTTTGTATTTTGGATTTTCAGCTTCGGAGTTGCCTTGACTCATTGATTTCTTTGACATTTTTGGTGTTTTGTTCGGTGTTTGGCTTTGGGTTGCGTCGACTCACTGATTTCTGCTTTCCTCAAACATTTTGTGTGGCTTTTGTGAAAGATGGTGGGGAGGGGACCATGGCTCCGGCTCTTGAGATCCTCTATTGTAAGGGCGAGTAAGTTATGTGGGGTGGCATGTTGTGGAGCTCGCAGAAAAAGGTTTATCGTGAAAGGCTCAGCGGGGCTCAATAAGGGATTATGTAAGGGCAGTCAAAGCTTTTGGTTTTGTAGGAGATTTTTATTCCTAAGTGCCCGTCATCCTCATTAGTCAATGATTGTTTTCTTACTACTTCTCGAATCCTTGCATGAATCACAGTTCGTGTGTTGTTATCAACATTGATCTCACTCTAAATTATGCCTCTCCATGTACTGAAGGAAAGCACAAGTCGTTCATGGTTTTACCTTGATTGGCTCTCTCTACCTTCCCTCGTCGCTCAGTGGATGGTCCAATACCTCTTTTGGAATTCAAGAGAAAATACCGCTCTTCGCGTACTACTCACTTGGTTTGTGGTGCTGATTTTGATGTGAGACCTTGTGTTCATTGATGGGTCGAGAGTTTAGTAATTCAAACATTCTGCCCAGACAATCAATCAAGATTTTCACCAAAGACATCGTTTCGATATGGGAGTATGCAAATGCAAACTATCTACAATGCAATATGTTGTGGTAATATGGAATTACTATGTATAGGATGCATGAAGATGATGATAGAGTGAAAAATGACTCATTTGGATTTGATTGGATGTTTTTTTATACAATGCATGAGTGGTAAGGTTCCACCCAGTCTCGCTTGAGTCGGCTCCAGTTGATAGTCTGTGAAGCTCATCCTGTCATTATAAACCCTGAAGATGGTCTAGCTGTTGGGTATAAAGTGAGAGAAGTTGTTCAAAATGATATTCGGTTGATGGTTGGCTCAAAGAGTTTTGGACTTTTAGGGAGTGACAAACTCCCGCATGGTGGCCAACGATATACACAGTGATTGCATTTTTTGGCCTTTTGGATATATGCATTTTTTTTTGGATTTTGAGGTTGCATTTTTTTTTTTGGATTTTCGGGTGTATGCATGTTTTTGGATTTTTGGATGTATGATTTTTTGTTTTGGGATTTGTTTTTTGTGGTTTGGTCTCTATGTACATGGCATGGCGGAATGGGAAAAGGCTTCGGTCCCTGCCTTTCCTGGCTATCAAATCGAAGATCATGCTTTAGCTCATGGGTAAAGACAGTGATCGACTACAAATATAACCTTCATAATAGGAAGAATAACCTGACAAATGTAAATGTTAGTATGCCTGAAAAATGAGATGAATGCTTGTTGTGTGGTGTGTCCGGGTATGTAAAATGCAATCATGCAATTATTCTGAGGTGAGTACGATCATGGATGATTAATGGAAAAATGTGAACGGACTGAAAATGGAGAAGAAGCAAGTGGTATGTGCTAAAAGAATCAATTTTTAGAAAAAAAATAGTTTTGAAAACACGTTGTTTTCGAAAGTGGTGGGTTTTCTCAATATAAGTTTTGAAAAATAGATCCCCAGCAGAGTCGCATTCTGTGGAGGGTGATTTTTCGGTATGGGGGGGTCTATCTAAATATGGTGACTAAAAGCCTAAATCCTAGAAATGGCCATTCTGTGGAGGGTGGAAAACCCGTTATTCTGGCAACCCTCAAACACCTACGAATCGTCCGTTCTTTCCCAGAAAGCATAAGGGGAGTGTTAGTGAACACTAAACCCGCTCTCGATGGGCCCCACGCGGACTTATGCCTCTATAAGGCGGAATTGATAGAGTCGCCACTAGTTTGACCTAAGGAAACTAGGAAGGAAGGAGAAGACGGGTTCTAAAAACGTTAATTGACTCTGATGATTATTGCCTAGGGATAGGACTTAATCTGATCAAGCCAGAGAGATCTGTGTGGGTTCGCACTGGGTTACACCCCTTAGAAGTGGCAACGACCACGACTTCGGATTGGTGCCGAGGAAACCTCGGTCTCCAATTGTCGGGATGATTGCCTATTTCAAAACCTTAAGAGAGATCATTTTAAAAGCCAAGGATAGGATTAGAACATGAGGAGAGGAGGAGGAAACGAGCGGATGAGGCGAGCTTTCTGCCAAGCTAGCGCCAAGAAAAGAAGAATTGATGAATTCGAATGAGTATAGAATGAAAGATTAGGATTCTGAGAGTTGAAGAAGGAGAGAGTCGAGGATTTGTGGGAGTTAGAGGGGATTTGAATGTTTTGAGAGGTAAGAAGAACACCTTAGAGTGAGAAAATGGTGGGTTTTGATTGGGAAGGGGGGCGCACATAGGTGGGCTGCCTACGTACTCAACTCCCTGTGAGATCAGACCTTACGTAGTCAGGATTTTGGGGAGATTTTGGGGTGTTGAGGGTTTTTGAGGTGTTGAGGTTAGTCTGTGAGACGATCGGGCTCTATGAGACGTTTGAGGGTGTTTTATATAATGAGAGGTATGGGATATCAAGGTCTGTGTGAGCTCGGGTCTGTGAGACGTTGGAATCTAAAATGGTGGAGAGATTGAAGTGTTCGAGTCTGTGAGACGCTCGGGCCTATGAGACTTTGGAAGCTGAGAGAAGTTAGAATTTGCAAAGGATTTGA
>JAIOTZ010001050.1:0-40206 GCA_023374045.1 Limonium bicolor
TCGTAATTACCGGAAAGATTGGGTGACATTTGAGAATTAATTAAATGGGTGGTGTTGTACGCAATTTGAGAAAATTTTGGGTTAGAATCATGATGGGGAAGAATTTCATTATAAGATGATAAGTCTAGGGTGAGAATTATAGAAAGTATATTGTATAGTAGAAGCCTTATACTATAAGGGGCGTAACAATGCGTAAATGTTTAATATCAAAATAGAGTTTCAACAAGAAATGTGTGAATAAACGACACAAACGAACAATATACACTTTACGTGGAATAATGAAGTAATATGAAAAGCAATATAATTCATATAATGTGGGATTTTAATATGGGATGGAATATAATGTATGATGTTGTAAATATATACACAGAGATGAAATGTAATATATGTGAGGTGGAGATATAACCAAAAATGTTAATTATAACAAGACTCGAACTAGAATATACGTAGGTACGAATGCGTATGAATATTATGTACATATACATGTATGCATGGACGTAAGAGAACGAATCTAGTTATATAACATGAATGGTTAAATAACTACTATCACGTAATAGACATAAATACGATAACATATAATATACGTACACACGAATCTTTACATAAATATAAATGAATACATATATGCGCAAGTGAATGTTAGTGCATACACGAAAACGCCATTGTACGTAATTATACAAGAACGAATAACCACATTGGATATCATGATAACCGAGAGTCTAACCCTCACATAGTGAATAAAATACAGTATTGAACAATACATACTCGTAAGTTAAACCGTACAATGGAAATATAAATCCTGAAGACTCACGAAAATCCAAGATAAACAACCAACCGATTAAGGGGTTAATTACGGGTTACGCGTCAAGAACGACTATGGCTAGTTAGGTAAATCGGAACATGGATACTAATAGCAGTTGCATATCTCAATAGATCGGGTTGCGGGATTCGAGCTCCGGAAACGTAAAGGGCCTAGGATAACATAGTTAACATACTTGGCCAAGTGCTGAGCCCTCCATGGGCACCGATATTTGATGTTTCTGGTGAATAATGATTGGCATTGAAGTGCGGGATCATGGGTAGATGACCTCGACCATATTTATTACGCTTCTAGGATTAATTCATGTTAGTACGTGATAACTTTGGAAACACTATAAATGCTCACTTGTCATAGTTATTGAGTTGTATTAGGGATGTTATAGTTAGTATCTAGTTTGTCACTACGGTTATTTATTGTCGATGTTTATTATAATTCATTTCTGCTTCATTCCTCGCATGGGCGAGTAATGGCATGTGACACCCGAGTGAGGATTATTAGTATTTCAACTTCCGCTGTAAAATGTCTTTAATTCTGCTACGTGAGTGATTATTACGAATTTATTGTGAGAGATGTTACAAAAGTGGTATTAGAGCGGTAACGAGATATTAGTATTAGGACAGTGAGCTTAGATCTTGGGGAATACGGGAAACGCTTGTACGGTACAAAACATTTTGTCTTAGTGAGTTTACACCTTAGCAGCGCCTACAGCAGGCGAATGCTAGTCTTAATAACAACCCAATGTTCCCTAGTTGTTTACGATATACTTACCGAGTAATGATGAAATGATCTGTAACACATATGTCTAGTGATGGTGATGGCCCAGTAGGTGGCCAAGGGCACGGAGGCCCAGGACTGCCAAGCATTCCTGAGACGGTTGCTGCCGTCATGGCCCAGCTCAGGGCACAATATGGAAGAGACATCCCGAACGAAGAGAGTAGGTTGGCGATAGTCCACTTCCACGTGGAAGTTCAGCTTGGATTACCGCCGACAGTAGCCCTCCCGCCACAGCCCAGTAATACCGACACGACTGAAGGGCGCAAAACCCCAGGTAAGAGAAAGAAGGCTAAAGGGTCTTATAGGCCGCCTAAGTGTCTACGCACCGGAGGTACGAAATCTTATTCTTTAAACCCAGTCAAATTCAATACCTCACCATTCCTTGCTAGTGACCAAAAGTTGTAATAAATAGGCACTGTCAGGAGAGAGTGCCATTACTACTGTAAGTGCTGTGGAAAGGATCACCCCGGAATTGACTGTGAGGGCTGGAAGGTGGTGTGCCGATATTGCAAGAAAGAGGGCCACCGGGACCATGAATGTTGCAGCAACCCGGAGAGAAAATCCTATTGTCCACCTAAGGGCGATCGGACCACTACACTTGTTGGATCCAGGGCACTCCGCGCCTCCTAAGAGTGAGAATACCATCTCTTTTTCCAAATTATAAGTCGATGTCCTACTATTATTCTGAACTGAATCCGTATAACTTCGAACCTTTATATCTTACTAACCTAAGTGTGTACTACCAATAAGCGCAGGGAAGCCGAAGCGCCACTTCTTCTGTCAACGTTGTGGCAAGGACCATCCTGGCAAGGACCATCCTGGCAAGGACCATCCTGGCAAGGACCATCCTGGCAAGGACTACGGTGGCCGGACTGTGACCTGCCACTACTGCAGCAAGAAGGGCCACCGAGCGTATGAATGCTACGCCAATCCTAAGAGCGAGTCTTATTGTCCACCCGAAGACACCCAGGCCGCCTTGGCGAGTAGACCAGGGGCACCCTGAGCTTCGCGAGATTTGTGCCAGCAGTGAAGAACTTTTGTCTAATACATCACTGTATCCTAGTCCCGAAATGTAGAGGGAAAACTATATTGTGAGTGTCGGGAATGTTGTTAATAGTTCACTCATTTTTCTTACATTCGGACTCCTTACCTAGCCACGAGTACGCATTACGTTAATCTTGGAACTTTATTTTGGCGGCATGTATGTATGAACGGATTTCGACCCACTTAAATTACTGCGAATCTTGCGTGAAATAGAGTGTAGGAAACATTCTAAACTTCGACGAGCCTAATAATTGTATTGCCAAATATCTTCCACACCTTGATTGTTTTAAATAACCACAAGCTATTACTTACGGTCGGGATCGCCTAAACCATACTTGAATGACCAAAGCATCAACAAAACAAACCATCCTGGAAACCGATAACTCAACCTGCTTGGCGCGCTTTCTATAGCAAGCGCTACAATAAGCAATATACTAACAATTCCGTTTACCTCGCGCACTTGCTACAGCAAGTGCGGAAACTACAACTGCAACTATAACTACAACAGTAACTGCAACTATAACTATAATGACAAATACAACTGAATTCTACAGGCCGTGTCGACCACAGGCGCAACTCCATGTCTACCGATAAACACCAAACATTCATACAACTTCAGTATGA
Organism: Limonium bicolor; assembly: GCA_023374045.1. Classification (NCBI taxonomy): domain Eukaryota; kingdom Viridiplantae; phylum Streptophyta; class Magnoliopsida; order Caryophyllales; family Plumbaginaceae; genus Limonium; species Limonium bicolor. The sequence continues at coordinate 3,263 of JAIOTZ010001050.1, forward strand.
ATCCCTTAACTGCAACTTGTCACCATAGGGCCACGAAACTCTTAGAATACAAAAACTGCAACCACGGGAGGACCCGACGAGTCCGAACATTACAACACAAAGGAGCATACTCCAGCCCATAACCAACTACCCCCCCTTAAACAATAATGAATCAATAACACCAACTTATGAGACAACCACCATAACATACTTGATAATTATTCAATGGTTTAAAATTGACGTGGGAAGTGGAACTTGATCTGGTACAGATCAAGGGAAGCTGAACACAAATTGGGGTGGAAGGATAGTTCGACACTAATACTGATCACATCAGGGCCGGATAATTCCTGAAACTCTCTACAAGTGGCCACAATTACTCACATTAAGAATAGACGAGGAACCGAAGTATACCAGCTGAAAGCAGTTAAAACACATACAAACTAGTAAGTACCAAACACGAACGTTTGTGAATAACAGTTTACTCCCAAATATATCTATATATAGCGAGAGAATGATGGTGGAACATAATCCCGTGACAATTAGAACGATGTTACGCCATACCGGTATACGCCAACACGTAATAAATATTGGAAGAAGAAAAGAACATGCTAGTCCTTAATAGGACCAACATTGAACATGTTACCCTATAACACAATTAATACTTAAACTGATCGCCACCATAAACACGAATAGGGGTTGAACACTTAAATAATTAACACCGAGGCACTACCCTTACCAAGGAGTTCCATAATCAACAAGGGACGGACCAATGTCCAGATGTAATTATACATTGCTAATTATTTCATCACACCAATCATTGGATGAGACTTCCAAGTAAAAAGAGTGGCTACCGCTAATGACGCTCCACCATACAATAAGTAACAAAAGGAGTAAGTATTAAGGACATTTCGTCTACTAACATGATGACTTCCAATTGAAAATGATTATATGGGCTAAACAATGGCAAACAGCCTAAACAGTAATACAAGACAACAAGTCTAAATGCTATAAAATACACGTTTAAGTAAAAGTACTCAATGTACCATGAGAAAAACATAAGTCTAGAAGGGCGAGAGTACCGCCTCCGACAACCTCCTAATATAAATACCGATTAAACAGTGACATTCAATGAAAAGTCAAGTAATGGAACTGGCTAAAACCATACCACAATAAGACTTCCATAAAAAGAAGGAAACATAAATCTTTGCCATGAAGCTCAGAAGTTACGCCAAATGTTGTAACCCAAATGATAAGGTAAGGTCAGGAGAACTACAATACGCACTGTAAAGAACGTGCATAACTTACTAACTAATGAACAACGAACAAGCGCCAAATCACGCACGTGGTAACCAGATAACAGTAAATTGAGATCAACACATAAGTATCTCCAATAAAGGATTTACTAAACCATAAAACAACAATAAATTATCAATATGAGGAGTCGTAAATTCCTTTAAAACAATGGTGACTCATGTCAATAACGAAATCAATGATAGAGGAGGAAGACCACCTCGTACCACTCAGAAGCAAACTGTACTATTAGGGCGAGATATTGCAAACACCTGTTGAATGAAAGATACATAACCATACCATGGGACTAGGAACCCAGGGGACCGAAAAAAATTCCCACGGGATACTCCCCCAACACCAAGTAAAAGGGAGATTGACAATAAAATACTTACGAATGCGTGACGGACACTACGAGTAATCAAACGAGATGTGGGACGACCACACTCCATAGAGAGCTTGTGGGCTTTACAGGCTTATTTATAAGTTAGTCAAGTAAGTAGTAATGTATATGTAAGGTACCCCATACATGTAGACAAGTAGTGTAAGGAACGCAAGAAGTAGTCAACTCCATACCAAGGTCAGATATGCAAATCCAGACCAACACAGACCACTACCTCAAGTAAAGTAACGAGAAGAATTCAAATTAAACCAACGAGATCGGAGGAACCAAAAACCTAGAATATAACACGACTAAGTTATAATTCCGCAAAGGAATGGCTAACACAATAACATTAAAGAAAACCTCCCGAAAGAGGAGAAAGTTGATAGTCAACCTAATGACAAACGGGGAAAACCCGTCAAATGGGTGAATAAACATAAATAAAACTGTCATAAGGTTCAGTAACTACTTACACCGACACAATACTTAATACCCAAAAGAACCTACCTAATAATGGAAATCGCCACCGGTAAGAGGGGCATAAAGAGAATTACTCTCCAACAGAGAACACAAACAATACCGAATGAGGTAACAATCTTGCACGCCCGAAGTAAGGGGAGACGATACGTTTACACCCACAAAGGGGCTAACATAATTACACCAATATACAATAAAAGACAGGCAAGCTAGCACACTAGAAAAGGCCATAAGTTATAGAACAAATGTCACAATAACTTAACCGCCGAATTGGCTGAAATATGGTGCGCACACAAGCAACCATTACAAACAACCATTAGAATGAATACCTTGACAATACCAGATGAGTGAAACTCGTAAATGAATCAATGATGAGAAACAAATCGTAGGCAGGTTATACAAACAGCCTAGACTGTCAGGGGACACACTCCAAACAAATACGGCGTCCAATGTTATAAACCACACAGGAACTCATAAGGACACAATTATACTCCTGTTAAACAACTGGAGAAATAGAAAATATATACAATATACCAGAGTAAAAATGCCTCAATTGCCAAGGAACACACCCATATGGGATGTCGAAAGAGGCAAGGCTCGATATAAACACAAAGATGGATGTCCCTAGCAAGAGTGGGGCAAACCATACAATATCGGCACGAGAATAATATAATGAATATACAATATATAACATCATGAAGCACATGACAGATATTAAGATTAATGCATGACTCCGGAACAAAACAACGTGGAGACACATGATGACAAGAATTAATTTCGTGAATTTATAAACTAATACATCCAAAACTTCAGAGACTAGTACAAAGAGCACAAATGACAAACGACAGCCAATGTCATACTTCATCGCAACTAGAAACTAATGCGTGAAGATAATAACAATTCCAAATATATTCCACATAAGTCATCCAGAACGTCTGGACACGACTTGGACCTAATCGTGTGCATTCACAATGAATAATACTGCACTGATTAAGATACCTCCAATTCCAAATTAAGCAAAGACCGTGGATGACACTGTCATATTACAACGGAGTCAGCAATAACTTCCTGCTCATAAATCACCTATAATATGTCCTTAGGAACGAAAAGGGTAAACCAAGCCCTATTCATGTGGGTCTGCACCTCGTTACGAAGTGAGTGGGCCCAATAAAACATATTTGGGAGAGCGCACAAGTATTTTACGCCCTTGATTGAATAGAGTATACGCCTCACCCTTCGCATAGTTTTCTTTTAGAGCCGAGTGACGAGAGCTCGACCCGCCTCTCAGATACGAGAAGATCCACCCCGAAGTTTCAATACAGAAACAAGGGAGACCAGGAACAAGACCATTCAAAGGGTCCAGGTCCGTTAGTCGAACCATGAGGCAAAAAGGCCAAATGGAGTTAGAGAACTCCATGAGAGCCAAGTATCCAGCGCTCTTCTCATAGCGACTGTGTGATACTTTGGGGGTCACGGGGCGTAACCCTTTTTAAGGGGGTAGATCCATTGTGTGTTGTTGTTGTGTTGTTTATGGTGTGTATGTTGTTGCTGTGTATATGTGCGTTAAGCATCTGAGATGTATTCTGATTAGGTGTATGTGCTTTAAGCACTTGGAATGTGTTTTGTGATATGTTGCGCCTAGAGCACTTGAACTATTATTTATGGATGTCCTTCGGAACTTGTGATATATACATATATATATATATATATATGTATGTATGTGTGTGTGTTGGTTTGGATTGAAAGACTAGTGGTTGAATGGAACGAATGGCACTTCAGGAAAGTGTGGAGACCTTAGAATTGATAGGTTGGGTGGGTTGACACCTTGAGGTTTCACTGGGTAGTTATGTACATGTTCGATTCTGATGACTTTGGAACGAAGTCCTTTTAAGAAGGGTAGACTGAAATACCCCAAATATTTATTACCTTAATTAATAAGAATTAAATTAAATCATGTACATTGATTTATACAAATATTATTGTATAAAATATATAGTCCAAAATGGACATTAAGTTATACATTAAATCTTTAATCAAAAAGGAAATGTTATTAAGAAGAAACCAACTCCAAAAATTTAATATCGCATGTGACATATTAGCACATGTATTAAATACCCCTAATATCACCCTATAAGTTATATAAATACTTTATATAGTTTAGACAATCATAAATACAATATATACTCATGTATATGCAATTTAAAACCAAAGACACTATAAGTCACAAGTAACATATTAATAAAATCACATGTAATTATATATATACATTGGTGTACAAAATTAACTAATAAATTTTTAAAAAATTCCCTCCTTTCTCCCTTCCTTGTCAGCTGCCATGCTGCTGGAAGAAGAGACACAAGAAATAATAAAAAAAAAGAACATCAATGTAATAAAGAATTACATGAGTACAACCAGGTACAATTACAACATTACTTTTCTCTTCTACTCATGCTTACCTTTTCCCCATGTTGTCACACTCTTCCTCAACACTCCAACCCTTCCCTTCTCTTCTTGTTTCACGTTAGCTCCTTTCCATCCTTTTCCTCTCACCACAGCAGCAGCAACAGCAATCCATTTCTCCCCCTCCATTCTGGCTGAAACAAACCAGAGAACAAGGTAATCTTCTTCTCTTGTTTCTCACATTTTCTTCCTCCCAACATTTCTCTTTATTTTCTCACTGCATACCAACCTTCCCCTGCTCTTTTGTAGTAACAGAAATACACGAAATCTCCTGCACTCTCGGTTGAAACCAAGCAACCAACAAGATAAAGTCCAGGTAAAAGCTTTCCTCCTTTCCTCCTTTTCTTCCATGGTTCCAGCAATAGATTGCTATATTCCTCTACATCAATGCAAGCTTTCTCTCCTCTATTGCAGTAAGCAAACAACAAGTTCCTCCCTTGTTTATTTTTGGCACAGCAGCAGAGAGGAACAAGAAAAAAAAAACAAAAACGGTAATGCTCCATTCTTCTTCCTTTCACACACAGCAGAAGCAGCTTCCCTCCTCCATTATCGGTAGTTGTTAAGAAGCCCAAGTCCAAGTCCATATTATGGACTGATTCCTAGTCCAGTCTATTAGTCAGTCCAGTCCAGTGTATATAGTTTTGTTTGTAAGCGTCTGTATAGTCGTTACTGCTTGAAGCAGTATATATACCTCATCGGTATTATACTTGATAGCTAGAGCTTTACAGTCATATAACTCTGTACATAATCTTCTTGTATTCTCTTCATACATTCAATATATTCGATATATTTCACAGTTCAGACATGGTATCAGAGCTAATCTGAACTATATTTTCCTAATACTCAAGATTTTCTAATCGATGGAAATTGAAGACGATCTTTCGTCAGAAGAGAAGAACAAGAAAGGAGACGATGGAAAAGGAAAGTCCCAAATTTCTTCCGCTGTTTCAAACGACGCGAGAATCGACGTTAATCACGAACTATACCTCCATCCCTCAGATAATCCGGGCATGGCATTTGCGCACAAGTTCAAGGGTATTGGCTTCAATAGCTGGAAACGAAGGTTTGAAGTTGGGATGCTTACGAGAAACAAACTGGGGTTCTTGGACGGAACTCTCAAGAAGGAGGATTTCCAGGGGAGTCAACAGAAAGCTTGGATCAAGGCAAATGGGATGGTGATGGCCTGGATCTTTACTGTGTTGGAGGAGAGTATCCGAGAATCCATCCTATACTTGCCGAGCGCCGCCGAAATCTGGAGAAATCTTCAGAAGCGTTTTGGTCAACCCATAAGCAGCAAACTCTACGCTCTACGACAGGAAGGGCATCGATTAGAACAAGGAGGCGACGACGTCAATACATACTACACGCGTTGGGTTAAACTTTGGAACCAACAGAAACAAAATATGTCGATGCCATCTTGTACCTGCGGTGCGACAGAGGAAATTGATAAAATCTTCGAGAATGAAAGAATCTATGATTTGCTCATGGGCTTAAACGATTCGTATAAAAACATACGAAGCAACGTCATACAGATGGATCCCTTACCCTCATTGGAACGGGTTTATGCAATGCTGAAAGAGGAGGAATCTCAGCGACAAACTTATAAATCGAAGCGCACCGAACCAGAAACCCTAATTTTCGCAAATACCCCTTCCACCTCGATTCAGTCAGAAAGAAATAATCGCACAGGGAAGCTTGATCCCAAGAAAGTTCAATGCTCTAAATGCAAAAAAATAGGGCATAAGTATGATGATTGCTACTGGATTAAGGGATTTCCTCCACATTGGAAGCACGACAGAGGGAAGGAGAAATTCGGGGGCGCGATCGTCGACGATTCAGAATCTGATGGGGAAGATAAGCGTACCAGAAGCACGAACAAGACAGAAGTGCCGGGAATGAGTCAAGAAACTCTTGACGGGCTTGTCTCCCATTTACAGAACAAAAAGATTAAAGTTCCAGGGGTGAGCACCACCCAACTCACCGCTTGATGGCCTACCTGAAGGATACCATGGGCACAACCCAGACATCAGATGAGGAGATTGATTACGACAACCATTTTTCAGGTACCTATCCTCTTATTTCAAATGCTTGGATAACCTCAAACAAATTACACAATACTAATATTCAAGTTCAAGAAACGGATTGGATAATAGATACAGGAGCAACAGATCACGTTTGTGGTGATAAACGAAATTTTTTGCCTGATAGTTATGTTCGTTGCTCTTTAAATGTCACTATGCCTGATGGTCATTCTGGTCGTATTCAAGGAACAGGATCAATACGTTTGAACAAAGTTTTTATTTTACATGATGTGTTGCATGTTCAATCGTTCAAATTCAATTTGCTTTCTGTGAGAAAACTCTTGCTTCAGATTAATGCCTGCCTAGTTACATATGTTGATACATGTTTTCTGCAGGACCTTAAATCTGCACATAGTGTTCTGTTTGGTAGAATGAGAAATGGTCTGTATTTCCTTGAAAAAGAATGCCTAGATGAATTCATGGTTCCCAAACAAACAGCCTCCAAAGGAACTACAAGAACGGATCAATGTATAGGAACTACTGACACTTTGGTTAGACATAAGAAAGATGTAAAAACCCCTGTTTTCTCTCTTAGATCTGATGTTGTTAGATGGCATAACCGTCTAGGACATCCTCCCATAGAAAAGATGTGTAAACTTCACATAATCAATAAAAGAGATGTTACTTCAGATTTTATGTGTGATATATGTCAGAGAGCTAAAGGTCATAGAATACCTTTCCATAAGTCTACCACCAACAGTAAAGAAATATTTGATCTTGTTCATCTTGATATTTGTGGTCCTTTCAGAAACTCAACTCATGATCAGTACAAATACTTTCTTAGTGTTGTTGATGATAAATCTAGAGCCATCTGGATTAAACTTTTGAAATCTAAAGGTGAAGCCTTCGATTTCATTAAATATTTCACACACTATGCAGAAAGACAATTTTGCAAGAAAATAAAAGTTTTTAGATCTGATAATGCTTTTGAACTGGGAAATTCTATTGAAGGTAAGAAATTCTTCCAATCTTTAGGAATTCTGCATCAAACCTCTTGCCCTCATTCACCCCAACAAAATGGAATTGTTGAACGTAAACATCGGTATCTAATGGAAACTGCTAGATCTTTATACTTTCAATCAAACGTTCCATTGCAATATTGGGGTGATTGTATTCTTACTGCTGCTTACCTGATCAATCGGCTGCCCAGTTCAAGTTTACAGGGCATGACACCTTACGAAGTTTTATATGGTAAAACACCAGATTATAAAACTTTAAAAACTTTTGGGTGTCTTGTTTATGCCACTGTTCTTACCAAAGGCAAAGCAAAATTTGACAATAGAGCTGTTCCTTGTGTTTTCCTTGGCTATTCTATTACACAAAAAGGATATAAACTGCTTCGTCTTTTCGATAACACTATTTTTGTGTCTCGTGATACTGTTTTTCATGAAAACCATTTCCCTTTCAAAACCCCTTCTGCTTTGCTTCCAAACCCATACCAGGACACTGCTCAATATTCCCAAACAGGTTTTCCTCTACCCTCAACCTATGATGATGACGATTTGTTTATTTCTGAATCCAACAATGATATATCTGCTCACACAGATCGGCACCCAGTTCATACAGACACACCCCAAGAACCAGATTCCACTGAAATAATTCCTATCTCTCAGGATCCTCCTTCAGGGGAAGAAATAATAACTCATACTCAAGAGTCCGTTGATGTTGTCAGGAGATCCTCTAGAGAAAGACATCCTCCTTCATACTTAGAAGACTATTATGTCGGTTCCCACAGCAAAACAGATGTTTTTACAGAGATTCTTGCTAACAGAATCAGCTTACATAAAGATGAGCCCTCCTTGACTCTCAATATTCACACTCTTACAGACTTACCTCCTAATCATTTCATCAATGTCATACCTCCTGAAAGATGCCCAACTGACCTGAAAGAGCCCGATAACTATGAGGAGGCTTGTCAAACCATAGAATGGGTTCAAGCCATGGAAAATGAGCTTCAAGCCTTGACTGAAAATAAAACTTGGGATCTTGTTAAGCTTCCCAAACACAAACGGGCTATAGGTTGTAGATGGGTGTATAAAATCAAGCAGAAATCTGATGGTTCAATAGAAAGATTTAAGGCAAGATTGGTTGCTAAAGGTTTCAGTCAGAAATTGGGCTTAGACTACAATGAAACATTCTCTCCAGTCATTAGAATGACTTCTATACGCACATTACTTGCTGTTGCTGTTAAGAGGAGATGGTTTATGCATCAATTGGATGTAAATAATGCTTTTATACATGGTGATTTGCAGGAAGAAATATATATGCAAATCCCAAAAGGTATGTCAGTTCCTCAGGGATTAAATGCATGTAAATTGAACAAATCCTTATATGGCTTGAAACAAGCCTCAAGGCAATGGTTTTCAAAGAGCAACTTTCTTGAGAATGCTGGCTATAAGAAATCTGAGAATGATTCTTCTCAGTTTTTAAAGAAAAAGCATCATCTTGTTACTCATGTGGCTGTTTATGTAGATGACCTCTTAGTTACAGGAAATGATGCTGATGAAATAGAAAATCTGAAGGGTAAGCTCAATCACAGATTCAAGATTAAGGACCTTGGTTCTTTAAATTTCTTTTTGGGCATGCACTTTATTCATACTAACAGAGGTCTGATAATGACTCAAGAGAAATTTTGTTTAGATATTGTGGCTAACCATGAATCTCAGGGAACAAAGACAAGTGTGACTCCTTTTCAGCCAGGATTAAAACTGTTGACAGATGATGGGGAAATCCTTCAGAACCCGACAAGCTACAGGAGGTTGATTGGGAAGTTCAATTACTTAACTCATACAAGGCCGGACATAGCTTTCACTACACAGTTGCTATCTCAGTTCCTGCAACAACCAAGAACCACTCATCTAGCTGCAGCGCATCACACAATACAATACCTCAGAAAGACATCCAGCTACGGTGTTCTACTTTCAAACAGTGATGATCTGAAACTGCAAGCTTTCTGCGATAGTGACTGGGCAGGGTGCCCAAACTCCAGGAAGTCAGTTAGCGGGTATTATATATTTCTTGGTGATTCCCCAATAAGCTGGAAATCAAAAAAACAAAGTAGCGTTTCCCTTTCTTCTGCTGAAGCAGAATACAGGGCGATGAAGAGTGTAACTACCGAGCTAGCTTGGCTCAGTCGCTTGCTGAATGAGCTGGGAGTCCATCATATAAACCCAATTCCAATTCATTGTGACAACCTCTCAGCAGTCTACATAGCTAGAAACCCAGTTCAACATCAGAGGACGAAACATATAGAGGTTGACATACATTTCGTGAGGCAGAAAATCCAGGAAGGGCTCATCGATGTCAGACACATATCCAACAGAAACCAGTTAGCAGACTTTCTTACAAAACCTCTATATGGACGCAACTACATCAACATTCTTAAAGACATTGGGCTTTATTTAAGCCAAGACTACACGAGTGCAAGTCTTGAGGGGGAGTGTTAAGACCCAAGTCCAAGTCCATATTATGGACTGATTCCTAGTCCAGTCTATTAGTCAGTCCAGTCCAGTGTATATAGTTTTGTTTGTAAGCGTCTGTATAGTCGTTACTGCTTGAAGCAGTATATATACCTCATCGGTAATATACTTGGATAGCTAGAGCTTTACAGTCATATAACTCTGTACATAATCTTCTTGTATTCTCTTCATACATTCAATATATTCGATATATTTCACAGTTCAGACAGTAGTTGCAGCTTTTGCTCATACAACTGCCAAAAACAGCAACAAATTCCACACATTCCCCTCCCATTTCGATGATAGCAGCAAGGCAACAACAAAGAGGAAAACTTTCAAGACAAGGTAAAACGTGCATTTTAACACACCTTTCTTCCTTGTTATATACATATCCGAAATTGTATTAATCTCACACTTCCTCCTACTTTTTTGCACAACATGGAGCTGTTCCAGCCCTCTCCCATTAAGCTGAAATATCCCCAGAACACACTCTTAAAGGACTCTAAATGAAGGTAAGAGAACTGATATTCTCTTCTCTGTTCTGGCTGCTTCTTCCTCTCATTTTTCTGCATGGAGTGAGCCCACGTTCCTTGTTACAGATCACTGAAGTTGATGCTTTAAAACTCCATTAAAAAGAATCCCAAGTCAAGGTAAAAACTGAGACTAAAACAAGTCCTTTGAGCTCCTTCTTCGATCTGTTTTTCTCCATGAAATTTAAGTCCAGCCATGTGATGTAGGTAACCGGTACTACTACTTGAAAACTCCTCCAGAAAATCACAGTAAGGATCTTCTCTTTGTGCCCAAGTTCATGTCTAAATACTCCTTAAATTAACTAACTAAATGAGTCACTAGCCTAAGCTATTTTCATGGTGCAAAGGGTCACCAACTTGGATCAGTTTTACCTCCAAACTGCCGTGAGCCTATGGGCTACTTTCCAGGAGAAAAATCAAGCTGAGAAAGGTAAATCACTAACCCACATACTAATTACTACCGTGGTGTTTAAGTGAATATTAAACTCATATATATACTACCTAGAATGACTGCTAAGCAAGCTATTGTTGCTTTGTACATACAACCGCAAGGATGTTCTTCATCCTCAATTACCGTGGCCTTAGGAGCTAAACTCAAGGAAGAAATCAAGCCATGAGAGATAGAAGCTACTGGCTGAGGAGTTGACAACAAAAAAATAAAACTTGTGGGGCTATACAAGGTAATTGTCCTGAAACCTTGTCCTGTAGAAAACGGAAATTCAATTCATTAAATGTTGAGAAGTTATCGTGAAGCATATACATGTAGGTAGGTAGTTTAAACTATATTAGGTGCAGAAAATTAAGGGTGGTGCTTAGTTGATAAGCCTTGATATTAATAAATAGTTTTAGTCAAATCATATGTAGAAACGGGGAAGTAACAACCGTGAGAAAATTTGATTTGCAATTCTGAAACAAACCGAGAGCACATATGTGTGATGTATAGGCAATTTTAGATTTACTTATGTGTAGGAAATTAATGATTTAGTGATACTAAGCATTAATGACTTATTAAAATACATTATATAAATTAAGGATGAAGGAAAAAGAATTTAAACATAATAAGAATAAGCTGTATGAAAACCGTAGAGTGATTGTATGAATGCCATTTAAATCCTAAAAATGTGGAGAAAATTTATGGATGAATAATTATTTAGTGTAACTAAGTATTAATGAACTATTTAAATAAGTCATATGAACTAATGATGGAAGAAATGTGTGGAAATTGTTGAAACTAAATTGTACAATAACCGTGAAAGAGTATGTGTAATTAAGACATTTTAAATGCCATTTTATAAGTAAATTTATTTTATATTAAAGCCATATGGTTAGGCTATTTTTATTATGCTTACTTTAAGCTTTAAATATTGATTATTGAATTTTAAAGTGATTAAACGAACTATATAAAATTCTGGTGCACAAGTATAATTTTAGTGGATTTAACAAACTAGAAATATTTTAGATGAATATTAGTGAATTTAGGTGTTACTTAAATTACATATAATATTATAATTAATTAAATAAACTTTACTAGTATATAAATAATAAAAGTTCATCTATGGGGTCAAAATGAAATTTAGTAAAGATATAGGGTGTTGAACTAGGAATGTTTTAAGAGTTTAGGAAATATAAAATACAATTATATAACATTAAAGTGTTAAATGTAAACTAGAAGAAAAAAAGGGGGGTATTTTCGTAATTATAGTGAATATGGGTCAAAGGGGATTTGGGGTGGTCAACATTGACCACATATGATATTTGACCAGATTAGAAAACTAAATAAATTTATTTGGTAATTTAATGAAGTATTGAATTAAAAATGGAATTTATAAAACTATATGGGTGTTTTGTAATTTCTGAAAGTTCTATGCCTAGGATGAAATTAACTTGACTACTAAGGGTCTGTTTGTAAATTGGAGGAATTTTGGGCTAATTGTAGTAATTTAATTAATTAAGGGATATAACATACAGTTTAAGTATTAAAGTGTAACAATTATAAAATTTAGAGGGTTAGTTCGTAATTACCGGAAAGATTGGGTGACATTTGAGAATTAATTAAATGGGTGGTGTTGTACGCAATTTGAGAAAATTTTGGGTTAGAATCATGATTTAAATAATCAATATGTATAATATAAGGTCTTGGTATCAAATTGAAAGTTTATAAAAAAAATAAAAATAAATAAAGAAGGTAATATGTAATAAAGAGGAAGTTGTGGGAAGAGTATAAAATCTGGACAAAATTGGGTTGGTGTTAGGTGATTTAATATAAATATAAATATTATGTGTGTGTATGTTACAATGTTGATAACCTTAGATTATACGGTAAATAAAAATAGAAATATAACCGATATAACACTTGGGTTGGTAATGTAATTAATTAATTAAAAAAATAACGGGGAAGAATTTCATTACCGAAAATATAATGGGCAGTCGGAATTAGTGGGCAGATTATATTACGAGCTAATATGCTACAATGTGACGTTTTATTGAAGTATGAGAAAATATATCATTAGGGAATTAACATGTTATAAACATGCCTTATAGATAATTACATAAGATGATAAGTCTAGGGTGAGAATTATAAAAAGTATATTGTATAGTAGAAGCCTTATACTATAAGGGGCGTAACAATGTGTAACCGTATATCGTATAATATCGAAGTAGAGTTTCAACAAGAAACGTGTGAATAAACGACACAAACGAACAATATACACTTTACGTGGAATGATTAAGTAATATGAAAAGCAATATAATTCATATAATGTGGGATTTTAATATGGGATGGAATATAATGTATGATGTTGTAAATATATATACACATAGATGAAATGTAATATATGCGAGGTGGAGATATAACCAAAAATGTTAATTATAACGAGACTCGAACTAGAATATACGTAGGTACAAATGCGTATGAATATTACGTACATATACATGTATGCATGGACGTATGAGAATGAATCTAGTTATATAACGTGAATGGTTAAATAACTACTATCACGTAATAGATATAAATACGATAACATATAATATACGTACGCACGAATCTTGACATAAATATAAATGAATATATATATATATATGCACATGTGAATGTTAGTGCATACACGAAAACACCATTGTACGTAATTATACAAGAACGAATAACCACATTGGATATCATGATAACCGGGAATCCAACCCTCACGTAGTGAATAAAATACAGTATTGAACAATACATACTCGTAAGTTAAACTATACGACGGAAATATAAATCCCGGAGACTCATGAAAACCCAAGATAAACAACCAACCGATTAAGGGGTTAATTACGGGTTACGCGTCAAGAAAGACTATGGCTAGTTAGGTAAATCGGAACATGGATACTAATAGCAGTTGCATATCTCAATAGATCGGGTTGCGGGATTCGAGCTCCGGAAACGTAAAGGATAGGCGTGCGCTCGTCACGCTAGCGTTACTCGTCGGTGTACGGTTTGTTCATTGTGTGGTCTGAACCCCTGAGGGAAGCCTCGGGTTTGGGTATTACTTGTGTATATGACAAGAGTGATATGCATGAAATGCATGATGTGTGTGGATTAATTCCTTGTTTGTCAAGTGAACGTTATTGTGTGCTTAAGAATTTTACATATGCTTATATGCATGTATGTTTGGGTTGAAATGTATACTTGACCGTTCACATCGCATTATTATTATTGTATACGAACGTCCTTTCGGACTAATACTACGTCGACTATAGATCGACTTATATAAACATACATATACGATCAATATGATGAAGTGTTGTTACTTAATAATACACCTAGTATTATAATTATATACATAGTAACCTAAGAAAATACTTAGGTACGAGACACGACTATGTCGGTCTCTAGAACATGGACCTCGAACGTGAATACGACTTAGATTATTTCTAGGTATGTGTAAGACCCTTAGGGCAGTCGTATAATGAATGAGTACTCTATAACCCAATAATAAACGTGTCTAGTTAAATCCTAGTTTGCATTTGTTCCAGCAGGTTGCGCATAGTGATCACTGAGTGTTCTTCCCGGATCGGGGTTCCCACTCTATTAAGTCCACACGAGCCTACATAGATCGTTGGCCAGAATGTACCGCCGTTGGTACCAGGCAGGACGACTGTCCATTAATTAATAAAATTTACGAGTTGTCCTAACTTGACACCCAACACGCAATAAGGTTTACAGAATGTTGAGAACTTGAGAGATCAATGGTATATAATGAGAATCAGATTGTTTGCTGAAAGACAACGTACTCTAACGCTTTATTTCGTTTGTTGTGATTACGCATGTACCGTGTTGTATGTGAATGTAGTGATTGCCTTGGTTGTGTTTAAATGTTTTCATTCCATGTACTTACAGTTTTATTAAATCTGTAAACCGGTACAGCATGTAACGAATCTCATGTTAAGACGGTTAATTGACCTAAGTGGCCTAAAGGGTCTAGGATAACATAGTTAACATACTCGGCCAAGTGCTGAGCCCTCCATGGGCACCGATATTTGATGTTTCTAGTGAATGATGATTGGCGTTGAAGTGCGGGATCATAGGTAGATGACCTCGACCTTATTTATTACGCTTCTAGGATTAATTCATGTTAGTATGTGATAACTTTGGAAACACTATAAGTGCTCACTTGTCATTGTTATTGAGTTGTATTCGGGAAGTTATAGTTAGTATCTCGTTCGTCACTGTGGTTATTTATTGTCGATGTTTATTATAATTCGTTTCTACTTCATTACTCGCATGGGCGAGTAATGGCATGTGACACCCGAGTGAGGATTATTAGTATTTCAACTTCCACTGTAAGACGTCTTTAATTCTGCTACGTGAGTGATTATTACGAGTTTATTGTGAGGGGTGTTACAAAATCACAAATGAGGCCATCGGCATGCTTGAGGCGGTGCAAGTTAATGAAACTCTTACCAGATTACGCATGATACAGGACAAGTACAACAATACATATTATGCCTTTCCACGACTGCAGCAAGTCCCTGCTAATCAAGTTGTTTACCATGAGTCGGAGGATCAGGATCAGGGTGGAAGACAAGGGTGTGGTCGTCGTGTGCGTGGTTGCTAAAGATAAATTGAAGGGAAAAACTATGTACAAAATGAATTAAATAACAAAAGGAATGCAAGAAAATCCTACAATTCTATATGGGTAGCAAAAATCCCGGTCAAAGCAGCAAGGAAGCATATTAAGACCAAGAATGTCAAACCCTAGGGACTTATATAGAAAATTAGTCCTAGCCTTGGTAATTACCTAATTCTAAAAAGGAGGGAGAATATAGTCATTAATTCCAACTAAATAACAAATTAAAAATTCTAATTTAAACAATGTATATACCATGATTTGTCCTAAAATCGGAACTACAATCACCCTAAGTATTAATATGTTCCCGAAATGTAATTGCAAGATTCGAATTTACCCAACAAATGAATGTGCCGGATGTCATGCCGGATACTTCGTGCACGGCACATTCAAAGACCTTGAATGTGCCGGACACCAGACACCCGGCAATGCATACGGCATGTTCATATTGCCAACTTTATTTTCAGATTCGGGTCTGATATCAGGAAACTCAATATTCATTACCAATTCGAGCATATATCATGTCGTGAAATGAATAGAATATTGGGGGAATAATGGGTTAATTCATAAATCTTAATATTAACTCCTAAATCATAGAAGGGGATAAAAAGATCATTAAGAGTTTTCTAACCTATTCTACCTTCAGATTTTTCTTCCTAAAGTATATTTTGCACAAAGGAACCAAGTAGACAACTAGATTCACTTGCAAGAAGATTAAACTCTTAATGAGAACTTGAATTATATTAAAGAGATCACATTGTTACAAGGAAAGTTTCATCCCAACCAAGAACAGAAGGGATTACCACTCAATCATCCATGAATTGAAGAAGAAAATACAAAGAGAAGATCTTTTTGGTCATGCGCTTGATCCTAGTCTCGCATCAGCAGTTGAGGATCCTGCACCGAGTGGGCCTAGGACTTATGTTTGTCGTAGACGTAGATGATGTAGCTATGTATTTTGTTATATTTTGTAAACAATTATAGTTAGGGATTGTTTAATTATCATTATTGCATTCTGTCTTGTAAACTATTATCATTGGTTTACGTTTCAAATTATTTTTTTTTGTTACGTTATGTCTGTGTTGGAGTGGTTCTAAGTATTGTGATTGTGTAGAAGTTCATAATATGTACAAGTTATGCGTTGATCAATTGTGATGTTATAACACTTCAAAAAAATTCCAAGTGCTATAATTCATAATGATTTCATTCTATCTTGTAAACTATTTTCATTGGTTTACGTTTCAAATTATTTTTATTTCGATTACATTGTATGTGTGTTAGAGTGGTGCTAAGTATCGTGATTGTGTAAAAGTTCATAATATGTGCAAGTCATGTGTTGATCAATTGTGGTATTCCAACACTTAGAAAACTTTCCAAATATTATAAACAGGTGAAATCGTCTCATCAACACTTTAAAAAAACCCGACCGACCAATAGTGAGTCAGCCTGTGAGTACTTCGATTCCAGAAGCTCAACCGACCCACTAGTAGGATCGGTCTTGTGGGTAGCTCAATTACATAGAGTTAATGTCTATTTCAGCGGTATGGTAGAAATCAATTCTTATAAAAACGATTTGATAAATTATCTTCAGAGATGACGATTTCAGAATTCAACATTAGAAACGATGATTTGATAAATTGTACATTGAACAGTCAACTTCTACCTACGTCCAGCCCGCTAAATCAGCAGCTGATGTGACCGATTTTAACTTCTAAAATTAATGAAATAATCTTTTCAAGAGATCATTTCTACCAAGAACGTTATTTTAAGAATTAATTTTAGGTGGAGATTAATATAAGGAATATGTTTGTAGAGGTGTTATTTTGAATTTTTTTTCAAAATAGGTGCATCATTTCACTACCTAAAAACTAGAATAAAATATAGGGAAATTTCACCAAATATCATTGAGTTTTTGCTTAATTCACGATATATCATTGTGTTTTTTAAATTACACATGATAACATTGAGCTTTTACTTATTTCACTAGATAACACCATGTCTCATATTCTGTTAATTTCTTAGTTATTTTTCCTAGAAAATGACAAAAATACTCATGTTATTAATTAATTTCCTCACAATGAATTGTCATATTAATAAATTCCATAAGATACCACCTTAGTTTAACTAATAATAGGGTAGTTTAGTCTTTTTTCTAGGGATATTAATAGAGAAGTTAACGAAATATGTGACAGAGTGTTTGATTTGCCCTTGTGCACCCTAGGCCATGTGCCTATAATTATCAAAAAAAAATCTAGTGAAATAAGTAAAAACTCGGCGTTATTCTATGTAATTTTAGAAACACAATGGTATATCATAAATTAAGTAAAAACTCAGTGGTATTTGGTGAAATTTCCCTAAAATATAGTACTTAGAAAACACTGTAAACCGATTGATTTGTTATTCATTGTTAGATTATAATTTGTGATGGGAAAATACAAAAAGCAAAACAAACAAGGCGGTCTCACTCACCTTCTCGAGACGCAAATGATAACAAAGATAAGTTGAAGTTACTCGAACAAATTATCATGGAGCACTATAACTCACTAATGTAACTAGAACACTCTATACTTACTAGATGTCCACCGTGATAGCGTTGATTTTTCTCAAGTTACAACATGGCACTAATAAAAGAGAGACGATAAAACTGACAAAGTAACGAGGCAAGTCCTGTAGATCTATAAATCATATCCACAGCCATATGATTCACACAGTTCGATATCCTAAGAGAACAAATCAGAGGCGGAAAGACACAATCACTTTGGAACCACTCTGGCCTTGTACATGCAAATATATGCCATATGCCAGTCACCTGAAAGCAGTATTACATAAGGATTGCATCAGAAAAACCAGCAGCATGTAATTATGGAGATCCTACAGGGAATTCACGTGGGTACGGATTTGAGGTTTATAAAGAGTAGTGGAGATATTATAGTGAAAATAAAAACCCAGATAATCTTCCGAAAACCCCAAGTAATCGTTCGTACCTCCTCCAGAGAGCTTAAGAATGTCTTCTTCTCGCTGGGGGATGGGATTGTCATCATCATACTCGATCCATTTTCCTGAATGCAACCATCGTAGTTAGTAGATGATGACAACCAAAAGTGAGATAAGTTCGGTATCTTTCGAGGGATCACTGACCATTTTCTTGCTTCACCCAAGCAACATAATGTCCGGAATCAGCGCTTCTTCCCTTGTGAGTCAAAACCGAAACCAAATCATATACTCCAGTTGGTTGCATTTCATGCTCAGCGGGAGCACCTGAAACAGAATGGACACTCAAATCAACAGGAAATTTCATGTAGTAGTAAGAGTACTGCTGTTGAATATCCTAATTTCTTAGCTACACCCTAATGTAGTTATAAATAGATATATACATGTACTTTTGATATATAAATTCTGTACTCATGTAATATTAACTGAAATTATCCTAAACGTACACACTGACTTGTTAAATTGTACGATATATATAAAGTCACATGAACATCTCACTTAGATGTAGCCAAAGGTAGGCTACATATGGTTGTAGCTAAGAGTGATTGTTTAAATATATAGTCACATAAACACCACCCCCGCCCCAAAAAGTGCACAGCTTTGAAGTTTGAACAGGCAAAATAACCTGTATACTGTGTTAAGCTTCTTTATAAACAAAAGTGTTTGAGAAACGTATGAAAGAGAAAAGGATGAGAGGGGAACAAAATGAAAGATTGATATTTTGGGTGCTGATTTTCAACAGCTGCTTATCTCACCTGGTAACAGAAAAATAGGGAATGCCTGTTTTCCAACCTACACCTTATCTAATATTGCCAACCCCTAAAAGATTCTATTGTTCTAAATAAAACCTTCTCCGCCACTCTTGAAGATTTCAATACACACCTTGAGATGCAGCACCCGACGATTGTCCAACTTTATTTGAAGAGCCCTGTCAAGTGCCACAATAAAGTCAGCCATTTCCGAACTTGCGTGCTTGGGCATGATACATAGACATTATACCTCTCCAGCTACGGCATGGATCTTCACCATGTACGGCATGGTACAAACTCCACAAGCTTTCGCTTAATGATATGAAATGTAATAAACAAGTTTGAATGAATCAAAATACTCCCTCACCTCAGCGTCAGACATCTTCACATCATTATCCTTGGACTCAGAGCTCTTTTCTTTAGAGTTCAAACCAAGCTTCTTGCCTTCCTCGTCTCGCAAGAACTTAAGAGTCAAATTTAAAAGACATCATTTCAGGATAAGGAAAGATTGATGGATAACACAAAATAAAAAAGAAAGTAGTCAGGCGCTCACCACAAAAAAAGGAAAATTTCACAATATACCCGAGGTTTGAGCGAATTTTACGAGATACCCCTGAGGTTTCATTTTCATTATGAGATACCCCTAAAGTTTCATTTTTTTTATGATATACCTCTGAGGTTTCACTTTCATTACGATATACCTCTGAGTTTTCAATTTTATACGAGATGCCCCTCAGTTCAGATTCTGATATATTATATTTTTCATATCCACATTTTACCCACGCACCATATGCCCCGCAATATTCTCACGGGTTTATGGTCAAATTTTTTAAAATAAATATGAACAAAATGCAAATAAAAATTAAAGATCAATTAAAATTTTAATTCAATTTAAAAAACAATAACAAAAGTATAATAATAAAAAATAAAAAAAATTAGAATCATAAAAATTTAAAATAAAGAAATGACTAAACAACAAAAAATAATCTATTTAAAAAACTTATATTGTTACATAATTTAAACGGTGGCTTAAAATCATAACATTTTTATAACAATTATATTAAATACAAGAAATAATTTTATCAATTATAGTAAGAGTTTATTAACGAATATATTATTCGATATCAATAATCACAATAGAAATGATTATATTTTATGGTTTTATACTATAATCACAAAAAATTTGATTATATTTTGATATCAAAAATCATTATTTTAAATTAGAAAAATAAACTCTTGAAATCATTATTTTATGGTTTTTATAGATACTATTATAGCGGTGGCTTAAAATCATAAAATATAATCATTTCTCTTGTGATTATTGATATCAAATAATATATTTGTTAATAAACTCTTATCTATAAATAATAAAATTATTTATAATTTCTTGCGTTAAATATAATTGTATAAAAAATTTATGATTTTAAGCCACCGTTTAAATTATGTAACAATATAAATTTTTTTAATAGATTATTTTTTGTTGTTTAGTTATTTCTATTTATTTTAAATTTTTTTATTCTAATTTTTTTTAATACTTTTATTAATATTCATTAAATTGAATTAAAATTTTAATTGATCTTTTAATTTTTATGTGCATTTTATTCATATTTTAAATTTTAAAAAATTTAACTAGAAACTGTGAGGTCATTGCGGGGTATATGGTGCGAGTGTAAAATGAGGATATGAAAAATATAATATATCAGAATCTGAAATGAGAGGCATCTCGTATAAAATTGAAACCTCGGGGGTATATCGTAATGAAAATGAAACCTCAGGTGTATATCGTAAAAAAAATACCTCAGGGTATCTCGTAATAAAAATGAAACCTCAGGGTATCTCGTAAAATTCACTCAAACCTCAGGGTATATCATGAAATTTCCCAAAAAAAAAACAAGTAAGAAATCAGGCAACTACCTGACGAGGAGCTTCAAGTTTCTTCTTGAGTTCATCAGAGCAAAGATCGTAGACATCTAGCTCTAGTGGATAATCCACTTTCTGCACGTCAAAGAGTAAATTTTGGTTTCATGCTAATCCTCTTTTGAGCATTGCACACAAAGCTCATCAAACATTATTAATACTAAACTTACAGAAGCATGAGATTAACTAACCCTTAGAATCTTTGCCTTCTGATTTGACTCTCTTTTCCAGAAGAAGCGAACAAATTGAACGGTCATGTACCTTCAGCAAAAGTAATAACAATCAACAAGGGATGTCGGAGAAGGAGAAGATAATGGCATTGAACATACAGGAAGGTAAACTAGAAAAGACTAGGTTAACAATCCACCAAGAAGAGTTACCATAAATGCATACGATGGAGAGACCGACAACTGAACACTAGTTTTCTAAATGCAATTCATTAAAATATGCAACACAAGCAAGCAACCATGGTGAAGGATTATGAAGATTAACGGATTGTTACTTGGGTAAACCATTGATACGTGACTCCTTCAAATAGACAGCACTGCGTCCCAAAGCAGGGGAATTCTTCTCCAAATCAGATTTGAGACCCTTCAATCATGAGCAGAGAATAACATCAATAGTAAGAAACTTTTTTAAAACAAACTAAAGGTATCAAAGACAATCTTCCCCTGCATTCATATAAGTTTCAAGTACCGTGTATTTGAACCTTAAACCTCTCCAATATTGTATCCTGTTACAAAGGCGGTGCATAATAAAACTTACATGCTTTAACCCCTCGTGTAGATGGTTCACCTCATGTGATGTGACACTTGAGGGCAAAGGTTGTTTCATTTTCTAAGCTTTCTTCCCCGCTTTCTTGGCAATGCACCCTAAAAGCCAATCATTGAAGAGTGGTCATGTATCTTTTTTTGAACAGCAAGAGTGATCAAGTATCAATAACACATGAAGCTCAAGCCTGTTATTTCACATCTCATAATAAGGTACAGCTATGAACTAGAGGAGCACACAAATGTGGACAGGGCAAAAAGTGTAATCAGCCAACCTGAACATGACTCAATTGGAACCAAGACAATAAGAATAATGTCTAGTATCAACTGTAATGTGAATACTAAATTATTGTAATTTTTAAGTGGCTGGGGGCTGTTCAGATTTAATTAATTACTAGTGATTGTCCAGCTGCCAAACCCCTATGGCTTGGTTGGTAGAGGAGTGGTATCCTAGAACCAAAAGTTCTGGGTTCAAAACTCACCCACTACCGTAACTATCAAAAAAAAAACTAGTGATTGTCCAGCTGTAATTAATTGTAACTGTTCAGCTGATTGTGGTTCTAGGCAGGCTCTCTAGAAGTCACTCTCTTAGACAGTTCTAGAGCACACTCTCCTCTCTTAGACATTCTCGCTATAAATATAGGGCTGTATCACTTCTCAAAAAAAAAATCACATCAACTATTACTGCTGTAAACTTCATAAAATCATCAATATATAGAGAAATTTTGCATCCCATTACCGATCTTGACATGAGTCAACTTAAATTTTACCGAAACTCAGCACCAAGGACAAGGAATGGATAGAATCATAATTTGACACATAGTGCATGAAAGAAATCCACCTAAGATTGCCCAAAATCATGTTTTACCCCTACAGATTATGCATGGATTCACATGGGTGGACAGAAACACAATCACACATGTAAACAGGCCGGCTACCAAAAACAAAACATATCCAAGATGAAATCTTCAATGGACAGCACGATAACTTGCATCCTATTACTGGCTCAACTTGAACCCAACCAGCTCAAGAAATCTTGACTAGATAAGACTCATTTGCAAGACTCAATACAATCTAGACAAAAGACAACTAAATCGGACAATGGACTCTTAAGAAACCAAGGTTACATGATATCAACTGTTAGGAAGATTAGTCAAGTTACCCCAGCAGAACTCAACTAGATGATTAAACCAGCGAACATGTGAATCTATGCAACCCATTTAATAAAACATGTCAAATCTTCATCTCAAAATGTTAAATTATATGTCTAGCTCATGCCAGGTTGGTGAGTTGTGTCAATGCAGGCAGGTCTAAAAACAACACCAAAAAAACCTCAAAACTTCACTTGTCAATTAATAGAAATGATGCTTGCTGTAGATTTTGCAACAATTGATAAAGGTAGTGAGAAGAATCTTTCAATGATACAATGGGGGAAGAGCAATACCTGCTGGCAAGGTCAATACCAAAAAAGATTCCTCACCATGCTCAGATTTTCACTGCAATGAACATTAGATGACATCAGCAAAATCACCTTCATTGGATGTTCACTAAAATCACACCATGGAACACATACGATAGGAAGAATAACATGGATGATAATTGGCAACTTAAAGAGACTAAATTATAGAAGGATAACTAATGAAATCAAAAAAGAAAATGAAGTGTACAGTTTACTTCATTGACTTTTGAAGCAAAAGGATTAAATCAAAAAATAAGACAATGTGATGTATATTTTAGTAGTTACATCTTATAAGAGCTGAGAAAAAGTAAATATGCACTAAAGTAAAGGGGATTCATCTACAAGATAAGTGTTTAAATTCGAAAAGAACATAGACACGTATTGAGTAAAGGGGAACAATCCACCAGAGCAGAATAAGTACCTCACATCAGGTGATTTAAGAGACTGTGAGAGGGTGTACAACAACTGCGTCCAACACTCTTCAGCGTCCTGGCTCATAAATCACACATATTGAAACATCTTGTACAGAAAATAAGTAAAAATAAAGCAGTGTGTGAAAAAGATAACCTGTTGCATGAAAGAGCCATTATGCAGCTGCCCAAACTGAGGGAACTTCTTACGCAACACCTAAACATGTTGGAACCACGTTTAATTGCAACAACTATTGTCAATCATCAGAATGATAAATGAGTGGGTTTCATTCAGAGAGCGGAATACACAGAAAGGTTACATGATCATTCTGTCCATAATGAACTCTAACACAGAATGATGATATTCACAATTTTCCTCTCATATTTATATAAAAGAACATATTGATATAACTGTGTCAGTCACAGACACACCATACATTTTGATAAGATCAAGCCCTATCTAGACTATATTCATCCACTAAACTGGCCAAAGATCCTCAAGATGCCTAATCCTCTATAAGAGAGGCCAAAGAACACTTCCCAAAAGAAGTTTCAAACAAGATAGTTACCACCCGCTTTCTCTCTCTTCTCTGGAGATTTTGCGGGCGACTCTCCTTGCAATGGGGAAATCCTCCTCCAAGAAAAAAAAAAGGCAAAGCCTCCCTCCCTCAAGCTTCCCCTAGTCTAGGTGATGGGGTG
Source organism: Limonium bicolor (assembly GCA_023374045.1). NCBI lineage: Eukaryota > Viridiplantae > Streptophyta > Magnoliopsida > Caryophyllales > Plumbaginaceae > Limonium > Limonium bicolor. The sequence continues at coordinate 28,014 of JAIOTZ010001050.1, forward strand.
GGAAAGGAAAAATTGGAAGTCTCAGCAGCAGCTAGAGTCCAGGCCAATCCAGAGCAGCCGCTGAGTCAAAAATCGCCTCAGAAGAGAACTCCTGATTTGGAAGGACTGAAAGCTCAAATCGACCCGGCAAATCGACCCGACAAATCAACCTAAGCTTCCTGGAGCAGATGCACAAGTTAGGGGGAAAAATCAAGCCCAATCGACAAACCCTAAAAAAAGCCCCAATTCCTCAAATCCCTCAATTTCATGGGCCAGCCTGTTCACAGACAACAAGCTGAAACAGCAGAACTTGAGTACATCAAGCCTATTGAAGAAGATGGAGAGCTATCCATAACAGTGGAAGAAGAGGAAATCCAAGGAGAAATTGAGTTTTGGAAAAACTCAGCAGTGAGTTTCATCCTTGTGATCGATCTTCCTTTTTCTGCCATGGATAGATTTCCAAGGAACATTTGGGCAGGCCTGGGTATTGAAGCCATTTACAAGCTACAACAAGGAGTCTACCTTACCAGATTCTCCAATGAACAAAGCAAATCCAGCGCTATCGAAGGAAGCTGGACTTTTAGTGGAAGGCCATTATTCGTAAAACCTAGGTCAGAGGACTTTGAACTGAAGAAAGAAGTGGGGAACTCCTTTCCAATCTGGATCAAGTTTCCTCTTCTCAAGCTCCAGTACTGGAATAAGAAAACCCTTAGTCAGCTTGCCAGCCTTATTGGCCAGCCCCTCTTTATGGACAGAAGCACCATTAACAGAGAGCGACTTGGCTTTGCTAGGGTTTTAGTTGAGGTTGTCAAAGGGCAGAAGCTGCCTGAACAGGTCAAAATCAATGACAAAGGAGGTCCCATCCTCCAAGATGTGGAATATGAATGGAAACCGATTTGGTGTAACTTGTGTAGCAAATTGGGACATACTGAAAATAAATGCAGAGCTGCTACAAAAAATCTGGGTTGAGAAGGGCAGAACTGAAGGTGCTGATCACATTGTCCCTCCTCAAGAAAAAGAGAAGGCAACCAGCAAGGCTTCTGATCAGCAGAACCTTACTGCAGTTGGTGAGATTTCCAAAGCTCAGCAGAACTTAGATGATGGCTTCAGGACTTACATCGCTTCAAAAAAAGTTAGAAGGAAAGTCTTTGGACAGCGCAGCTCTTCTAAAAGTCCAAAGCTCTCAGAGAAAAAATTCTCCACCATTGTGGAACATCCAGAGATTTTATCCAGTAGTTCAGATGAAGATCATAAGATTGAAAGTGATTGCGAATCAAACCAAGGTAGTCAATATGATGATGATCCAAATAGCGAGCTGGAATACTAGGGGCCTAAACCACCCAAATAAGCATGATGCGGTCAGGAGATGGATAAAGGAGAATGGTCCGACTTTTGGAGCTGTTTTGGAGAACAAAGTTGCTAGGAATAACCTACAAAACATTGAGAGACTTTGTTTTGGAAGATGGAAAACTCACTCAAACATAGACCATGTTGAGAAGGCTCGTATTATTTTGTTTTGGGATGACTTAGAATGGGAAGTACAACCTATCTTTTTGACAGATCAATTGATCCACTATGAAGCTGTCTCCAAAGCTAATGGCAGCACTCTGACTGTCACTTTTGTTTATGCAGCAAATGACCACTAACAGAGGAGATTATGGCAAGATCTTGAGCTTATTAGCACCACCATGTCTAAACCGTAGACCCTCCTTGGAGATTTCAACGTTATCAAAGGTAGAGAAGAATGAGAGGGAGGCAGTGGTGCTCTAGGAAATGATATCCTTGAGTTCAGAAACTTCCTGCACAATACCAGCTTGGAAGATCTGAAGTATATGGGATATTTCTTTACCTGGTGGAATAAAAACAAGAGAGGAAAGACAATCTGGTCTAAGTTGGATAGAGTCCTAGTCAATGGAGTGTGGACAGCCACGTTTGGTAATTCTTTTGCGCAATTCTTACATCCAAATATCTCCAACCATTGCCCTTCCATTGTTAAAGTGCAGGAAAGTATCAATTTTGGCCCAAAACCATTTAAATACTGCAAGATGTGGAGTACTCATGCAGAATTTAAACAGTTGGTTAGGGCAGTTTGGGATAAAACTCACCAAGGGTCCCTTATGAGCCAAGTTTGTGGCAAGTTGAAGGAGTTAAAGAACATCTTCAGATAGTTGAATCTGAAGCAATTCTCTGACATTAGCGGAAGAGTAGAGGAGGCTCAGAAAGATCTGGACGACATTCAAGAGAAACTACAATCTGACCTCTTCAATGATAACCTAATCAGAAGTGAGAAGATCACTGATTGTAAGCTCAAGCAACTCTACTGTGCAGAGGACAGTTTCCCCAAACAGAAAAGTCATTGCAGCTACTCAAATCAGCGGATAGAAATAATAAGTATTTCCATGCTGTCATCAAAAGAAGGCATGCTAGAAATACTATTATTTATATTCTAGGAAGGGATGGGCAACTCAAAAGCAATCCAGATTATTTCCAAAACCTATTGGGCACTTCTTTTGACTGCGTGAAGCTAGACCATGATGTGGTGAATCAAGGGGCTCTTATTTCTGATGAAGATATATCTGGCCTTTGCGGTGAGGTAGGGAATGAGGAAATAAAGAAGACTCTCTTCTCTATTCCTGACTTCAAGGCTCCTGGTCCTGATGGATACAGCAGCGCTTTTTTTAAAGACACTTGGGATATTTCTGGTCCACTTCTTTCTAAGGCAATCAAAGAGTTCTTTAACACAGGTTATTTGAGGAAAAGCATTAACTGCACAGCTATCACTCTTGTTCCCAAGAAGGACAATCCCAGCAGACCTAATGACTATAGACCTATCTCGTGTTGAAATGTGGTCTATAAGATTATTAGCAAGATTTTGGCCAATAGGCTTCAGCAGGTTTTGGAAACCATCATAAGCCCAAACCAAGCTGCTTTCGTCAAAGGAAGGTCCATCTCCCACAATGTTTTGCTGTGTCAAGAGCTTATCAAAAGTTACAAAAGAAATAAAGTATCCCCCAGGTATATGCTTAAAATCGACCTCCAAAAGGCTTTTGATAGTGTGAGCTGGGATTTCATCCAAGATCTCCTCTTAGCTCTCAATTTCCCTCCTATCTTTGTTGGATGGCTCATGGAATGTTTCACCACTCCTAGTTTCTCAGTAGTTGTCAATGGCAGCCTTAAGGGGTTTTTCCAGGGAAAAGGAGGGCTTCGACAAAGGGATCCTATCTCTCCCTATATTTTTGTGCTTTGTATGGAGTACCTCAGCAGATTTCTTATCAGCCTGGAGTCTGAAAAGGACTTCTATTACCATCTGTTGTGCAGAAAGATGAAACTTACCCACCTTTGTTTAGCAGATGATCATATGCTTTTTTTTGGAAAGCAAAAGCCGGACCAGTTAACAAAATGATGAGGCTTTTTAGCACCTTCTCCAAAATCTCGGGGTTGGAAGCAAATCTTAGCAAGACCAAGGTATTCATGGCTGGAGTTGATGAGGATTTCAAAGCATACCTCAAATCTAACTTCAGTCTGGAGGAAGGTGCTAAAAAGGCCAGCTACCCGTCAAATACCTTGGGGTTCCCCTTAGGGTTAGCCCAACCAAGCTCTCTACTGTAGATTGCCAAGATTTGATAGACAAACTGATTGGAAAGATCAAGAGCTGGCCCTCTAGATTCCTCAGCTATGCAGGAAGACTCTGACTCATCAAATCAGTGTTATTATCCATGCAGATCTATTGGATGAGTATCTTTGCTCTACCAAAGAAAGTTATCAAGAATATCATTGCTATTTGTAGAGCTTTCTTATGGGCGGGGAATACTGACTCCAAGAAGGCAAGTGTGGGTTGGAAGACAGTGTGCCAACCAGTGGGGAGAGATGGTCTTGGTATTAAGTGCCTAGACACCTTGAACAAAGCCGCCATATTCAAGCAGATCCGGCAGGTTGAGAATAAGCAAGACACCTTGTGGGTGAAATGGGTTAATGGTTACTACCTAAAAGGACAATCTATTTGGGATGTAAATATCCCTAGCGATGGTTCTTGGTGTTGGAGGAATCTTTTGAACCTAAGACAACATGTCATTAGACATCTCTCAGATGGCAATGGAGTTGTCTAGCCCATGCTGGGTAACAGTTTCTCTATAAAGAAGTGTTATGAAAAACTGCATGAGACTACCCCAAAAGTTCAATGGAGCAAAGTGATTTGGAGCAAAGGGAACTTTCTCAGGTACTCTTTTATCTCCTGGCTAGCTGTTAATGGGAGGTTGGCCACTCGAGATTGAATGAGAAAATGGGGAATAACCACGGAGGAAGTGAGTGTCTTATGCCATAGAGAAAAGGAAACACTGAAGCACTTGTTGTTTAGATGCAACTTTACTTATGATATCTGGAATGTTGTATGGAATCATTTTGGAGGTATTAGAACACCTAGAGATTGGCCCAATCTAATTAGATGGGTTAGCAATAGATGGAGGAAAAAATATAATACTCACAGAACCTTCTCTTTTGTCTTCACTTCTCTTATCTACTTTGTTTGGAGAGAAAGGAACAACAGAATATTTATGAATACCTTTTGTACAGCACAGTCTTGTGCAAACCTTGTAATTAGAAAGGTTGCACTTAGCAATCTATAGTTTGTAAAGTTTGGAGTTTCTCCATTAGATTAATATACTACTAATAATAAAAAAAAACACTTCCCAAAACTATCCGAAGCCTACTACTCAACATTCCTTCTCCTATTATACAATAACGCTAGGATTAGTTATATACTAAACTACCTCAACTACTATGCCTTATCATTACTCCCCCCCCCCCCCCCCCCCCCCCCCCCCCCCCCTCAAACAACCTTGTTCCCAAGGTTGGGAAAAAAAAATTAAAACTACCCAAGAAAAGTCCAAGTGAGAGCTTCAAGATAGCAGTAGCAGCTCCAAGCAGTTGAACAAAAGCCTCAAGATCCAAGCAGCCCATATGCACACAATGTTTGAATCTGCCAGCGGTCCTCATAACCAAACCAATGATAACTTCTAAATCACAGTCGTGCACATTCCATAGAGCAAACCCACCACCAATAAAACGATGGATACGAGCAACAGCATCTTCAACCTCAAATGAGTCACCAGGACTACTCAGCTTTGCATCAACTTCTGCCCCCACACGATGAGCATCTTGAATCAATTGGGTCAACGTCATGTTCATTCTCATGAGGACAGATGTCGAGCAAGACAGCAATATTCCCCTCATAAGAGAAGCTGATCTTCTTATGGCAGCCAAATTTGTGTGGGAACAACTTCTTTCAGTGGAGGGCTGACGTTTCTCCTTAGAATTGGGCGACTTAAAGGAGGTCGAAGAGTGTATGGAGATCGATTTGGCCACACTCAATATGCCCGCTCTAGAACCACCACCACTACCAGATCGACGTGATTGACAATGCGACTAGGGTTGGGGGTTTTACCGAACAAGGTGATACTCCTGAAACTCGAAACGTGGGAAGATTTGTCGCCTCTGGCTTTTTGTTACGAAGAACTTTTTTGTGTTCCTTTTTGCCGCTTGCTTGATGAAAAATTGAATGATCATGTGTCTGAGTATCCTTTTTGCCACTCGCTGAATGACCATGTGTCTTCGAATCCACCGGTGAATGCTTGGTGGATGGTCGACAACTGCACACAATGGTGACGAATTGGTGACTGCACACGGTGGTGGTCTTGGAGATGCAGAACTTGAACTAAGGAAAGGGTTTTCCCTATTTCAACTTCAACGATTACCAAGTACATATCTCCTCTTCCCTCTTTTCTCAACCTTTTCTTTTTTCCTTTCTTCAGTCGAGCAAAATTCCTTTGTTGTCCTCTCCGTGGACTCCCCAAACCCAGAGAATTTATAACATCATTGACGAGAGACTTCCCCTTCTTGAAATCTCCATGGTTTATTATTCCTCCCAGACTTCCGTTCTCGTCCCCTCTGATTTGGCCTCTAATTCCACCTCCCTACGGCGTTCTGCTTATTCGACCAATTTTCCCCTCCAACTTCTCCTTCTGTATCCTCTTCGTAATTGCCTTGGAAACTTGAATCATCGACTCCTCTCTCCGTGATTCTGGTTTCGTGTTGGCTCTTTGTGAAACCACCTCCATGTCTAAAGGATCCAAATCCACTTCCCATATTGAACTCTCAATGCCTGATTACCATCTCCTTTATTGAAGATTTCCAGGTCTCTAAATCTCTTAACCAACAAGCTCTGGAAATCTAGCCACAGGATCTGCCCGAAGTGGTCCCATAATCATTCAAGCCATTGGAAAGCCTCACCCTCCATATACTCAGCCACCGCTTGATTTCTATCTTGTTCATCAATGTTGCACGATGAGAAATATGGCTCGGCCTTTAGCAGCCAGCCTTGCAGATCCTTCCTGTCAAAGATCAAAGGTTCGACGGTGAGGTTTACAAACTCAAGGTCCTCTCTCTCCCCTGTTTCCATCGTCGCAACCTGTTTCTCTATTTGAACCATCTTACTAGCCATTATTCACCACAACTGCCCAACATCTAGCTCGGATACCAATTGATAAGATCAAGCCCTATCTAAACTATATTAATCCACTAAAGTGGCCAAAGATCCTCAAGAGGCCTAATCCTCTCTAAGAGAGTCCAAAGAACACTTCCCAAAACTATCCAATGCCTCCTACCCAACATTCCTCCTTTTATACAAAAAGGCTAGGATTAGTTACTTATGAAACTACCACAACTACTATGACTTATCACATGTAATAGCCATCAAGATACAAGAGTTGATCCTAATATCTTTCTTCAAAACGAATAAAGAAGTTGAACCAACCATCCAAAACTGCATTGGAGCCACTGGTTTGGCATTTTTATCTAGCTCGGTGAACAAATCTCGTGTTGCAACCGTCAAAAGATGAGAGGTTTGATCCAAGTCATTACTCCGGCTAGATTGTCCATACCTAAAAACATGTTAAGAAGGAAAAGAAAAGGTTGCCTGTAAGCATGTCATTTTTCAAAAATTAAGCTTATGGTACAGAAAATATGAAAATAAATACTCACTGGGTTAAAGCAGACTTCAATTCTGGGACAGAATGCAAACATTGCACTGTAGAGTTCATATAGCATGTATTACCCAAATTGAATAAGCCAGCTGAATGACCCTGCAAAGAAGCAAAACCAAGCTACATCAAGTCTTGAACAAAAAGGTAATACCAGCAAAAAGTTGCTCCACATGCACTTCAAAAAGCATGTCATGTACTCCCACAATAAACTCTACATCATAACCACATACATTTAATTTTTCCCAGAATGCTACAGAATTAACTTATAGATCTCAGACAAATACCAGAATGTGATGTGCACTAATACTAAACTCCAAGTTAACAATTCACTTAAAAACGAAATCTCCTCAACATGGCATGTATAATGCAAGATTCGAATATAAATTACTGACGTTAAATACAAAGGGAAAAGTTCTAGACAAATAGTACATTAGCACTAGGAAAACTCTTATCATGCACAGCTTACGCCATCCTAACAGTTATTTGAAGAATTTACCAAGTACGCTATAGAGACTTCATAAATTCTCTAACATGGTCAACCAAACAGGGATGTACACACATATGAAATGAAAAACACAAAAAAAGAGCGTGTTCGTAACAGAAGGAACATGGGCAGCATACCAGAGAAACTACTTGTTCTTCCTCCGGTAAGTCCTCTACAAAAACTGGACCCTTCTCTGGAGCCTTTACAATCTCATCAGCAGTTCCCATCATCATTAGTCTTTGACCCTGAACAGGAGACTGTGAGAAAGGGCAGAAAAATAAAAAGGCAAAAAAGTTTTCATGAGAAGAAAGTGTTTTACCTCCTTCACTCCCACTGATGCCCACTCTGCATCATCCTGTTTTTCAAGGAAAAAGCAAAAAGAAATCAATCATAGTGACAAATCCTAAACTGAGCACATTGTGCCAAGTACATCCTCCTCACGATAGGAAACAGCAAATACCTTCAACAACCCTCCTTTAACCATTATCTTCTGCCTTTCAGGAGGCACTCCGGTCAGGTCATATAATTGGCATTTGAAAACATACGGGGGCTGACTGGTGTCAATTTCGACAGCAGAAAACACTTGCTTCTGCCATTTGACGCTAACTGCAACCAATGACTCGTGTATGGTCAAGAAAAGAATTGCTCACCATGTTTGATAAACCACAATCTTAATTATCAGCCACGAAGACATCTAATCATGCTAGGGAAATAATTCACAAAAAAGGAGGGAAAGGATTACAATCTTCAACAAAAGGGGGTTTGATTCAAAGTGAGGAGGAGTGTGTCAACTATATGCGTCTTCAAGTTCTTGTTTTGGGATAGGCAGAAAAGGAACCTTTTCCCTTGACACCTCATATTCAAGACTAGTCACATTACCCGTTGGATGTATCATTAATCTCTAACGAACTAGAAGCGGAGCTCAATAGTGTTACCCGCTGAGTCAAACTACTAATTTTTGAAATTTGGCACCACAGGGTTTCTACTACATACCAAATAGCACTTAGAGTTCAACCATAATCAATTGCCAGCACCTTTTTTTTTGGTGAAAAACATACAGTATTAATCGTGATAAAAGCTACCGCTAAGGAGGCGGTTATAACTAACTAGAAAAGCTGCCTAATCATCGCATCTCTAGCGACTGAGCCACATACTACAGAGGAAATCAGATTCCTGCCGAGTACCTACCAAGATCAGGTGAACTCCAAACACGAACCAACTGAAATTGCTCGCTCTCGCACTCACGGAGCTCGAGGGAAAAATTCAATAGAAACAAAATGCTAACCGATGAATCAAAAAAATGTTCAGGACATATAAAAATGCCCAAAATGCGGCTCCAAGCGCCCAACAAACAAAGAGAATCCATTCAAAACGTTTGCCCCATCAGATAGAACGCCCCGTGGGAAAGTGGACGGAGCAAGCGAGAAACTATTAGTAAGAGTCGGAGCCGGAAATCGAGAGAGATTATGATGATGTAAACCTGTCAGCATGATTGAAGCAGTGGTTTTCTGTCTCAGAACGAGAAAAGAATTGGTGATTGGAAGGAACGAACGAGAGGGGGCGGGCGCTCGAAGCCTCGAACTGCTGCTAGGTACTTAAGACGAAAGAAATCGAATGGCTTCAGAGATGAGCGACCATATATATGTCGCCGAATCCTCCCTCGCAGCGCCGGGTTGCATATCTGATTATTGAACCCTTCGAGATTTTAATTTATATCTTTATTTTTTAAACTTAAGAATTGAACTCTTCGAGATGTGCTGGGCAGCGGCCACTTAGTTAGAATTAGTTTTTGACTTGTGGAATAATCAAGGGGTTATTTTGCACAATAAAAGAGATTATTTCATGGATACAAATATGGCTTCATTCTTCTCTTATATCATTTTCAAACGAGTTTATTTGATCATCTTATTTTTCTCATTAGCTATTAGTTTTATTTCGTAAAAGAACGAGAGGTTCTCTCCTCTTTTTTCCTTAATCACCGGCTTATCTTCCATGTTGATACTAGACATTATTCTTATTGTCTTGGTAATGATGGCTAGGTACCCGAGGAACCTGGCTAGTAATGAGACAAAGGAAGGTTGTAATGATGGAGTTTCAGAGTTGTGTGTCTAACTAGCGGTGAAGAATCGTGATGATAACTGGGTTAAGTTGCATGCCTACTTTGTAGTGGCGGATAGGGGTGTCAAAATCGGGTTTCGGGTCGGGTTGAGTTCAACCCGCACCCAACCCGAAAAAGTTTTGGTCAACCCGAACCCGGAGCGGGTTGTACTTCTTTAACCCGAACCCGGAGCGGGTTGACCCGAACCCGACCCGTTTTTTAAAAAAATTATTTTATTTTTAAATTTTAGATTATTTAATAAAAAATTATAATACTATAATATTAATTAATTATTATGTACAATATATAATCATATGTTATCGATTAAATGTTTATTTTAGTCATAAATTAATCATTAAATACTAATTAAGTCATTAAATATAACATATTTTCTATTTTTAATTAAATTTTTTTTCGGGTTACGGGTTATCGGGTTCAACCCGAATCCGTAGCGGGTTTCAATGACCCAACCCGAACCCGATCCAAAAATCATTTCGGGTCAAAAATCTCAACCCGAACCTGGCTTTTTACGTGTCGGTTTCGGGTCAGATTTCGGGTTCGGGTCAAGATTGACATCCCTAGTGGCGGAGCCAGGATATAAATGGGGTCACTATTGTTTAAAGAAAAAAAATCAACATATTTAATCATAGTTGGATTTGAACTCAAGACAACTTACTCAATAATTTTATCCCTTACCACTACACCAACAACGCTATGATATATGGGGTCATTATACTATATACATATAAACTCTAATTATTTTACATATCTTAAAAAAACCTGGGGTCACGTGACCCCACGTGATCCCCTCTCAATCCGCCCCTTCTACTTTGGCACAACTCAACAATGATCTCATGCTTCAACTGCTCTCGCACTTCATTCATCATACAAAGGTGGTCCTCATATGAGTTTGTAGGTCCTTAACTGTTGCCTTTCCTTGATCCGAGGTTCCCAAAAATAGTGCGTACTCCAATGTTAACTCCACTACTCGTCTTGGGTGATCTTTCTTTCCTAGCACACGAGATAGTTGATCATGATGCCTCACAAGAGCCCAAGTCCCTTGCGTGACTTGCTCATTCAACTCAACCTTTTAAAATTAATATGTAAAATAATTTTACAATAAATATTTATCTTGTGAAAGTGAATTTGAAGACAACTAAAAAGTTGAGATAGCTTACTATCTTATCAACAACTTCCTTCGTGTTCTCGAACGGATATTTTCATTTTCCAGTTTTATGATCCTTCTTAGTGTGTGCAAGCTTCCAAACAGTATGTTGTAGCTAGTAGGTATTAATAGCAGTCCTATCAAACTGCAAGTCTCCTTCCGCCACCCAATCAGGCATTCTTCTGGCAACCCCTAACATACCAAGCATGTGATGATATTCATTTTACAGATTCGCACCTTAACTCTCACAATACTCTTGTTATCAAGCTAAACATATAGTGAACAGGTTATTGCATATATACTCACACAATAGTCATTTATTTGTATATTAGAGCTAATGCCTTAGTAGCCATCTTCTTCTCATAGAGCACCTTATACTTCTCCTCGGTTATTGGTGCGTAGATCTCCCAAGGTTGTTGTGTGAAAGCATCGGGCCTTTCATCTTTTTGGTTATAAACCACTTAACAAGATCATGCTTGTGATCTCGAAATTTTTTGCTCATCATCCCTTTGACTAGGTTGTACCGGTCATCATCGGGTATTTGATACTGTTTCTACATAGTACCATAAATGACACAATCGTTAAATCATGTACAATTTGTATTTAAAAAAGTTGATAATAAAAAATAGATGTCATTATTACAACACATACCTAAACAATCCCGAATAATTGTCTCTCCAATCCTTTATCAACTTGAGGCTAGTTTAGAGTAAAGTTCAAATATCCCGCACTATAATGCCAACCTCAGTACTAAAGTCTACATCCCATTCCCCAGTTGGCTGCATATACTCATCGAACTCCAAAGGTGGGGTCTTCACTTTGACCAACATTTGAGTTGACAAATCTTTTCCCTACTAAAACCACTGACCATCTAGAATAGGTGGGGTCTTCAATGTAAAATACTTGTTCACAGTCCTTGTGAAATACCCCTAAACGCTAAACGCATAAAAATCGCGACGTGTTTATTAATTTGGACATAAAATCACGTACGAACAATTAAACCTAGTATATATAAATATATATGCACGAATACGAAAACACACTCGTCGCCTAACCTTGTCACAAAAATATATACAATAACACGATATAACGTATAGTCGTACATATATCGTAACGTTGTAAATAAGTGACAATGTCGTCATCTAACTTCGTAACAAAAAGAAAATAATAATAATAATAACAACACGAAATAATTTATAGTCACATACATATAAGTAAACATATATAACTTATTCAAATAAAAAGAAAGAAAAAGAGCTAAGAGCTCCCGTTGAGGCTCAAACCCAAGACCTCGTATACCTTATAAAGGCTTTAACCGGCTGAGCTATGCTCCATTTCAGTTGCTAAACCTAACAAACTAAAACTAGTAGAAAACAACTAAACTAACTACACAGGAAAACCAGTGTATCATCCTCATCTCTGGAACGGTA
>JAIOTZ010001051.1:0-40192 GCA_023374045.1 Limonium bicolor
ATCTAATAGGATTATAAGGCTGGATGGAGCGTGCCTTAGAAACATTAGAAGAAGTGTTTAAACAACAATTTACACCAAAACATGCTTTAAGAACAATTAGAGCAAAAGGTGTTTTAAAGAGCACAAATAAATTAGGGAACTATCAATAAATTCCCAAGAGATTTCAAATGTGAAATACCCCTAATATTAGTAATACGCATTAAGCGGAATTAGCGTTTAAACCGAAAACGCACCTTAGAGCATAAAAACGTGCTTTAATGAAAAATGTGCTTTAAGCATGTATACATGGAACGAAAAGGCTAATGATCCTAAATACCATAAAGAAACAAGGGAAAAATAATTAAATGGTCATATGAACCATTACATATACACACAAAATAAGTATACAAGCCCACAGTAAGTCAGGGATTAAAATGGTGTTTTAAGGCATTTAAACTAGGACACATTTAAACTAAGGACACATTTAAACTAGCCAAAATAAATTGCATAATCAATGTGAACCCGGAAGCACATAAAATGGTGTTTTAAGGCATTTTCGGCTATGTAACATACCTAACACATGGTATAAGTCCTTATGTACAACATTAATCCATATAATGTTACATAAATACAAGGGAGTGACAAAAAAATTCGGGTCAAACATTGACCTAGGCTGGCCGACATGGGCATGAGTCATAAAGGTATTAAAACTCCATTTTGCTTACTTTTCACCTACTATGCCTTTCCATGAGTGCCTTATCACATTGGCTCTTGAATAATTGATCAATCAGGCACTCATTAATCCTTCTTAGAGCTCTTGAACTCGTGGCTCCACCTCCATTTGGAGAAACTCCATGAAAAACACCATTTAGCAAGATTAGAACCTTAAGGAACACCTTGTCTTGCACAGATCATAACTTTCTCATCTTAAGTCCAAATTCAAAGCTTGATAGCTCGTTGGAATCCTCTTTCGAAGATATTTCCATCCATAGCTTATGAGTCCCCAAATCTGAGGAAAAACCATTGAAGTAGTGCCTTTGATTCTCGAGGTAAAACATTGCCTTCTTGGAAACTCTTTGTTCTTTGATTTTCATCAAGACCGGGTGCCTAGGGTTACTAACCCTTCTTAGTCTTCATCTTATTCTATGATTTTAGAGGCAATTTCTCTAGCAAATTGCTGTCAAAATTTCTAAGGAAATCAAGCTTAAATATTAAGCTAAAGGTTAATATACAAGGTAAATCCTACAACTACCTATTTCAAGGTTCTAATTGTTGATCTATATATGATCTAACATATTGTTCATCTTGTTTAATAATGCCAAAATTATAAGTGTGTTAGATTTAATTTTTGACACATTAAATGTTAATATTTTGTAAATCTAAAATTAGATTTATACTCCTTATGATATAAGCTTCAATATACGCTATCATAATATACAAGAAAAATTCATATACTATGATTTTTTCATATGGCTGAAAATTAAAGGGTTGTAAATGAGTTAGAAAAATTATCTAACTTAGTTATATTAAAGTAATTAAGAGTAATATGTAACATTTAGGAAGTTTTGGTAACATAATGTGATTGCCAAAATTATATGAGGTTAATATGGGATTTTTGAGAGTTTTGATGATGAGAAAATAATTGTAGAATTAAGTTTACAATTTATAAAGAGTTTATAAGAATTATAAGGATTTATAAGGTTTTTGGTATATTTAAAAGTTAATAAAGGATGGTATATATATACTATAACATTATATAATTAAATTTGGTGATTTAGAGATGTTTAAAATGATTTTTGATGTTCAAAAATCTGTAGGTAAATTAATTACGAAAATTAGAAATTAATTGGAGTTAAATTGGTTAATAAATGAAAGAATGGACCACAAGGGTAAAATGGTAATTTTACTGGTCAAACGTAGTCAAACATGGTCAAACATGGTCAATGACAGTTTATAAAATATTAGGATGAGTTAGAATAAAATTTATACCAAAAGATTAGGTATTAAAATGTTTAAGGAATAAAAGGTTAAGTTAAATTAACTTTAGGGGTAAAACTATAAATTCTGGAAAGTTAGGGGTTTGACCGTAAAAGTTTGGTCAACCCAGGGTATACTTTGGTAATTGACTAAAATTATAAAAGAAATTAATTAAGAAAGACTTTGGAAGAAATTAGAAATAAAAATAACAAGTTTAGAACTTATTATGAGTAAAATAGGAATTAAAAGAAAACTATGGGTAAGGAATGTAAGTAACACATTTTATTTGTTTAGAAGGTTAAGGAAATTAAATAAAGAATTTAGAAACAAGTTGTAAAAGAAACAGAGTTAAGACGGGGTTAAACGAGACTCGTATATAACTTAAGGTATACGAGGGGTATACCCGTAATTTAATAAGTATATGAGAAATCAATACTTAAAGTATTTTAAAGAAAATACAAGTTATATTGGAAAAAGAAATAAATACGTATGATACGGAGTATCATACGGACGTATACGAAAATTTTTGGTATACATGAATAGTACTCGTATATGTGAATAGTATCCATATACATGAATAGTACTCGTATACATGAATAGTATCCGTATACATGAATAGGAAATACGTATACGTGAACAGTAAAATACGAGACATATATGTGAATAGTGAAATACGGTGAATAGTAAAATACGAGGCCGTATAAATGAATAGTGAAATACAAATGAATAGTGAAAACTACGAACAACTAATACAAGGTCCGTTTAAGTCTAAAGTTGCTGACTGTGCAACTAAGTAACTGCTAACGACGTTAGTATGTTAATGAATTATAATTGAGCTTGAAAACGCTCCTAAATGAACAAACCCGTTTAACGGTAAACTATTATACCCGGGTTATCCTAGAAAGAGGTTTAAGTTGAAAAGAGAACCAAACTAATTCTAAGACACATGATACTAATACTAGTTCTGGTTACAGATCTAGATAGTCAGAGGCGTTCGGCGGATTAGGCGAACGTGGTATTAAGAGCTAGCCAATCTCCGGTGTACGGTATGGTTTTCTTGTAGCCTGCTTGCTAACGAGGTGTCCCTCGGCTTGTGTGCTAATTGTTTATATGTTCCGACTAAACAAGATAAATGCACGAAAACGGATTACTGCGTTTTCCTTTGTGAATCGTATTGTACTATACCGTCTTTTCTTTGAGCTCGCGTACTAACTTCGATTAGTAATAACGCATGTAAGAGACATAAGATAATGATTTGAGATTTGCAACGTTCCCACGTACGAAAACGTCTAACATTGCACAATGGTGCATGAACATGAACACTCCCTAATATTGATTGGTTAATATCCGGAAGAGATTTAACTAACAAAGATTGACTTTGAGACTTCTACTAACTGGAACTTGGGAGTGAGGAATCCGGGACTGACTCCGGTCATGCATGTTAAGGAAGGAGGTCGGCATCGACATTAGATCCGTCTTCCATTTTGTAATTCGGAAAAAGGTAAGTATGGATTGAATGGTTTATGTTGTACTTCTTGTATGTAATGAAGTGTATGTATGTGTGTATGTCTTACGTACTGTATTGCAATATTATGTATAAGAGCATGTATGCATGTATGTTTGAATGAAATCAACCGCATGTATACGACCAAGTGGTCGGCGTACCCTCACTAGTACGCGGGGTATGCGGTTATCATGCTCGGCGAAAGCTGACCCCTTCGGGGGACATTTTTTAGTGTGCAGGTACCCGAAGCGAATATGGTCAAGGAAGAGACCGGAGGCACACCCTTGTACTTAGAAAGTAAGTAGTTGTGAGAAAATGGGTAGATGTAGACTCTTAGAGAGTATGTATGAACTTGGAAGAGGCATTATAAATGTATAAGGATCCTAGTAGACTCGGTTAAGTATTGTAATGTATGGATTATGGAGGAGTAAGTATTGAATGGAGCATTGTTGTATTTGATTGATGAATGGAGTATGTATTATAGATGTGTAGTACTCGGGATTCCGGTCCATCAGACCGATGATGTAAGCAGTAGTAGTAGCCTTGTTAGCCACGTGGGTGGTTAACGACATTGTGTCACCCATAGTATGTAAGTAAGTATCCGCTGCGTGTATCTGACGTGTAAGGAGATTGGACGGTAAGCATGTATTAATGGTAGGGGTGTTACATAAAGTGGTATCAGAGCGAAGTATCGCTCTGATGACTGGAAATACCTAGTTTAGGAATATCGAGTTAGGGATTAGAAGCTTAGGGCTGAGGGCTGAGTGTTAGCATTAGAGATATGCTAGTTAGGAACTACCGGTGAGTACCGGATACCTACAATACCAGTCCCGCCCGCCGCAAACCCCACTATATAACTTGGGAAAGGACGCCAGAGAGAAGAAAAGCCTTCTCATACTCGGGGAAAACCCGATCTGGCAGTTGTGAAGCAATCACACGGTAAACAAGAACCGACATATGGTAGATTCCAAGGACTGGGAGTCCCGGAAATGGGTCCCGGTTGAACCACAACACCGCACGTAATAGCGGTAGGATGAACACTCAAACCACGAGGAGGCTGCAACTTACAACAGCATGGGGCGACGTGCCTAGCAGTCGTGACACCTAGCTAGTCAACCAACAGCAAGACAGAAGCACTAACCGTGCAACGGAATGAAAAAGGGAGCAGTAACGGGACCCGAGACACAAGTCTACGGGATAGTAATACTTGAATAATACCACCAACGGTATGCTAGTCGACTAAGGACATAGTCGGAAGCGGTTAACTCCAAAACTATAATGCCATTAAGGTTGCAGTACCTGGGCAATAAGCTCAGACAACTACAAGAACAACCATGAGATACAATCCAATAGGACTACAAGCGTAGTACCTAAACGGGAAAGGCTCAGTAACCACCACAAATGTGTGGGAACGAGCCACTAGGAACGACACTAAACCAAATAGAACGGGAACCTCCAAGGAGTGGAGAAGTACCCAGATCTACGACAGCCATGTCTAGACCACCAAGAAGCTACCTAAAGGAGCGAGTATACCAATTGTAGATCAATAAGATCAAGGGAAGAGTCAACAAGACTATCAAATGTGAGTGGAAACCATACCGTGATCGGTATAGGATTACTCAAAAACCACTAGTACCACGCACTTGCCATGGCAAGTGCAGTAAGAACATGAATAGGTGAAGGAGCACTAACACGCCACAGGTACATAGTAATGTACAGTGACAGCGATGAAGCGACTACAGGAATAAACATCCTAAAACAGGAGGAATAAAACCATGGGAAGGCCTGACGGCCTGACCACTGCATTTAGAACACGCCAGTCAGCGGGAAGCTGGACTGATCAAGATTTCGAACATGGCTATGCCATGTAGGACTTCTTTCAACACCGAACTGTTATTTTTCAAAACCAAGTTTCTTTCAAAACCACAAACTTTCTTTTAAACCTTGGATTTCAAAACCAAACCAACAAAATCACGGTGAGTATCATAGAACGATACAAGAGGAGTTGGCAACAGAATACTTCACCTAGGCGTGCGACGAACACTACGAGTGTACCCGTTAGGGATGTGGGACAACCGCACTCCGAAGGAGCTTGCGGGCCCGACATATAGTTGGGTAAGTGGTAACGTATCAATATGGTACCCCACGTATGTATACATGTAGTGTGCGACACACGGGAAGTAGTCAACTCCGTTCTACGGACCATGAGTGAGTTCAATCAGAACAGCTGGACACCTCAGACGATCAAGTATCAAGGAACTCAGAGAATCCATCTGGAGATGAGGAATAAGAACTAGGAAGTGCAAAGAGCACATACTAGTAAGTATAGACATTGGATATGTCTCAAATAACCCAAGCAACTACCTGACAGCTGGATGGAATACCCAGCCTAAACGTAGCAAGGCGAATGCCTAACACGAACCTAACAACGCTCAACAAACGGGGCGGAGTTCCCGAGAGCAACCCCAAGATTACCACAAGTATAATCCATCATTGAAGGGGATGTCAAACCTAGTCTTAAGCACTAGGAGCAAGTGTAAACAGTCTACCCAAGGACGGGAGACGTCATAACCCAAAGGGAATAACTCAAATACAATACCACAAGGCGGTATGGTGATAACATATCATAAACGTTAGTCGGATGTAACGGCATAATTTAACAACACCCAGGAGCAATCCTTGAGGGTGACTGGATTAACAACAGTCAAACAAAGCGTCAAGATAAGAATACAGGAGCTGGAACGAGCACTCGGTTAAGACACCGAAGGGATTTCACTTGACAGGAAATACCCTAGACTACAAAAGGCATTGACCAACACCAGACTGCCTAAGAGTCTCCTATGAACGGAAGCGTGATGCCACGACTTACCATGGAGAACAATAGTATCTCCAACCTATGACAGTATACATAGAGTGGAAACATGTATAAGCAGCTTGCAAGAGCATAGCTTGCAGCAATACGGCTCAGAAGCCGTAAACCAAATACGTTATACAAACTTAAACGGTTGCAAAACCAGTACCAATTGATAACAAGACTTGAAAGAGATATGTCTCATACGACAAGAAATCAAAATGGACCATCAATTCAAACCCAACACCCGAGTGGCTTGGGGTAATGGCCAACTCAGTGTCACTGTCACTAGAACATCAGTCTAGTATACAGTTGACAAGTTTTAGATTACCTTCATGCCTTCTATAGCAATGGTAACACAGAGGCATAAGATCGTGATAATGCCAACATTGGCCTAGTCCACACTTGGACACTACGGGAACCCAAGGGAAGTACCCCTCGTTAGCCAAAGACCACCGATGTGGTGAAGATGTGAACCCTTAGAAAGGCTTCCATCTATTATAACAGGAAAGCCTACGCATATAGATATTGCCAAGGGGCGATGGAATAAGGAAAGGAGATTTCCAAACCAGCACGACTTAAGGAGCAAGCATAATCCGTATGCACCCAAGCATGTGGTGAACCGTTGTATAAACACCAACATGATAAACCTCGTCATGAGACCTATGAGTGGAGACAACCCCTCAACAAGAACTTTCACCTACCAGTGATGAAATACTCTTCAATTGGGGAACGGGACCAGAAAACCCTTGAAGTTTCGTGGGATGTCCTGGTAATATACATACAAGCAAAACTACACAGCCAGAGCCTAAACCAATGCTCAGCTTTGGGAGGACAGTAATTGTCAAAAACAATCAATGTGTGTGCACATTGCACACCATGAATGACCAACGCCCAAGAGAGCTTGTTACCCGATAAACCACTTCATCCTCGGTCAACCAAGATACTAGGTGAGTTGTACCATAAATGATGATGGAATGTGAGGTAAGCTAACCTACACATGAAACCTAAAATGGAAGAACATCTCCACATTGGGAAGATATTAATATTGTGGTATGCTACGACAACCGTCATACACGGTATTCATACCATAAGGAAATGGTGCCAATGAAAATGGCAATAAGTAAAGAGGAACTACCACAGTAACAGAAACAGTAAAAACAATGTTGTACAATGAGTAAGAATACGGTGCGCAAGAAGCGACCGCTATAAGGAAGTAATAGATAATGACATGGAGAATAAGTATGGAAGCACGAATAGCATGTGCAGTAGATTACCAGAGAGCTGGTTATATATTTTAAACTCATTGAGTTCAAACTCGGTAAAAGAATACCACATTTGTTTAGTAAACCTTATTCCCATAATAGACGGATAAGAAGGCGATGTATAGCACATTAAGGATAACAAGAAGGGTGAATAACCCAAGTTATCAGGGTCGCGCAGCAGAAGCTAGTGGGCCCTATCTAGGAGATAATATACCTAGTGAGTATGAAAGAATGGCTATTAATGCCTTGAAGCCTAATAGGCTAGAATCGAATTAACTATGAGTTAAATAAACTCATATAGGAATCCTTGGTGCAAATACTAAACCATTGTTATGATTAGGACCCTTGGACAAGGGTATGTTATGTAATAAACCATAAAGAAGCTAAAACGCTTCAGAGTGCCCGAATTAAACAACCAATGTCTGATAATAACATATGGTAGATTACGTGGGCGTAATCCCTTTTAAGGGGGGCAGAGCGAAAACCGCTTAATGTAAGTTTCATGAATAAAACACATAAACTATAATGTGCATAGCACAAATGATAACTGAATTGATGATTGGTACTTATGTTAAATAAACATACGTATCCATTCATATTGTAATTGTGGTAATTAGACATGAGAAATGCAAATACCATAGGATGGATACATCTACCTTGTAACACCATGTAAGAGTATTAGTAAAAGAAAAGTAATGAGTAGTGGACGGAGCTCCACAAGTATTGTAGCCTTTGAAGAAGTAGTACGAAATGAATGAGAGTAGTAGATGAATTAAGTCTAGGGGTAGTGTATACCTAAGTACGTTATTGGAAGTAAATTGAGGACAACTAAATTTTACAAGTATGGTAATCCCTAGTTAGGATGATGGAGAGTAATAGATGGAAGTAGTGAAGGTTGATGAAATGAGCATTTAGGTATTGAACCACGGAGTAAAGCATTTGGGAAGTAGAGTGAGGATGATTGATGGATTGATTCCATCCTTTGGAGATGTATGAATTCGTATCACGACTAGAAAGAGTAAAAAGATAGAAAATGAAAACAACTAAATTATTTGCTTGTTTGAAGCTGATGTGGGAAGTCAAACTTGATCCTGATCAGATCAAGGGAAACGAACACAAATTGGGATGGAGAGATAGTTTAACACTGATGCTGATCACATCAGGGTCGAACGATTCTCGAAGCTCCCCTTAAGTGGTCACAAGAATCACACATAGGATAAAAGTAATGCATATATATTGGACTTTGGAGTCATGTGTTTTAGAAAATTTCTAATTGGTAGTAGTGAAGTATTTCTCTTAAACTGAAGGTTAAGAATTTGTGAGAAGCTTGTACCGGAGAAGATAGTAGTGTAGCATGTTGTATTATTCCAAGGGCAGCAGGACATAAAGGGGTCCTGTGTCTAGATGACCTGAGTGCCTGCGGGATTGTATGTGTATTGCATTGCTTTGGGAATAGCTTTGCATTGTATGTATGTATAAATTGGTAATGAGGAACCGGATGGTCGGGGGTAATGCGGATTGGAGTAATTATTGTGCATTAGTATGGTATGGTATGGTATGGTATAGTATGTAGGAACCTTGAGTAACAGATTTGGGATTGGTAAGGAGTAAGAATGTATGGCTTTGGCATTAGATAAGTATGGATGAGTAAGTATAGTAATCCCATAGCCTTGAGCAACTTTGAGGACAAAGTTCTTAAGGGGGGTAGATTGAAATACCCCAAACTTAAATAAAGTGATTAAGATTATCCTAATAGGTATTTAAGAGCCTAATAATGATTAAGAAATATTGGTGAGGAAAAATAAATCCAAAAGAAATAAAGAAACGCTTAAAAAGCGAAAAACGCTAAATAAGCGTTAAATAACCATAGGAGGTACGAAACCTCGGTCAGCGTAATATAAGGATTCTAAAGGCTTAATTAAGTCTAAATAAATATTAGGGAATAAATCCCGAAGAAAACGGATCCTTAAAATGGATTAAAAACACTAACGAACCTTAAAGCGCGTATTTCGAGGTAACCGGGAAAACGTGACTTTAAGCGGGTCAAATAGACTCGTAACAATTTTGGTCAACTAAATAGTCACTAATAAATATTAGTGAAACATTAGAACCAATAAAATCAATAAAACGAGAAATTAGTAAAAACTGTCAAAAACGGGAAGTTGTGGGGTAAAAACATAAATAACCAAAACTTATGTGTCCAATATTGTAAATAAAAATTTTGTAAACCCATTTGGGCTGTGTGTGTCCGATTTATATCCCCCACACACACACTCTCTATTCTCTTTTATTTACAAAAGACAAAAGCACTTAAAAAGGCAAAAGTAACATATATTACTACCCCACTCACCTATTCTCTCTCCTATCCCCCTCACATTCTCTTCACTCACGTATGCACACCCATCTGACTCTCTCATTTCTTTCTTTCTTCTTCCCCAGCGAACAGCCATGGAAGCTTGAACTCCCTCACAAAATACTCTCTTCTCTCCTCTTGTTGAGTGCCCAAACTTGCTCCAAAAATTATAAAAATACCACCATTGTCTTCCTCACATCAAGAGCAACACTTCTATCTTTTCAAAATCCGAAAAGGAGCATTTTCGTTTTCATGGGTATGGAGCATTTGGAGCTTCAAGACCACCATTAGAACCACCTTCTTCTCCTTGTTACTTTGAGGTAAAAATATGCTCAAAACTCCATCTTTTTCTAGCCCTTGTGGGCAAAACGAAATTGGAAACTAAACTCTTGTTGTTCCTTGTACTCTAGCCGCTTTTGGCATTGTTGGTGGAGTTGGAATCTTGTTCTTGAGCCACTCCAAACACCACTTACACCCTTGCAAGGTAATGAGATCTCTAAACCCAAAAACTTACATTAAAACTTGAATAATGGTTAGGGTGAGTCTTTAGTATTGAAGTGTGTATATATATGTGGGTTGTAGTGTTAGAGGATTTGGTATGACAAAACCGGTGGGAAGAGAAAAGAAAGAAAGAAGGAAGAAGAAGGAAGGAGAGAAAGAAACTAGAAGAAGAAAGCAAGGTAATTAAGCTCATCCTTGTGTAGCTTTGTAAATGGTTATGTAACAGATTTTTAGAAATGAAAATTTGTATTGTAAAATGGTAATGAACAATAATGTAATGTGGAAGGAGAATTGAATTGTATTGAAGCTTTGAAAACAATTAAAAACTGTCACAAACTATATTGGGATTGTGATGTTAAGTGCAGGAATTTTGTAGTGTTGAATGAGTAGTATTTGTGTGGAAGAACTTGGTATATTGTGGTTGTGTATAAACAGGTGGAGTAATTGTTAGTGTGTGTGAAAACATTGTGGTGAGAGTATAAAAATATAGGGGAGACTATGTCAAAATTTACCTAGAAACTAGAGAACTTAAGAACTATGAACTAGGTGAAAACATGTATTTGAAACAGATTTTGATTGGAGCTAGTAGGTGGGTAGTTTAGGAGAGGTGTGTAATGCATTATAAGCCTTAGGAATGGCATTGTAAGAGGGAGCTATAGATGGAGGAAGCGAGAATCAAAATCTGTAGCAAAACAGTGTATTAGTACCTTGAATTTTAGGAAGAAAGTTGGTGTGCATAACCTTGGAAATAAATGAAGAACTTGAGTATAGTTATTGCAAATGGTTATAAAGGATTTGGAATGGTTATTAAGTGAGTTGGTAGGAGGTAGGGAACTAGCAAGACAAAGTTAGAAGTGCACTAGTGTGCAAAGTGCAAAATGTAAGAATTGAGGTTTGTGAACTTGAGCAAGAATTGGAGTGAGGGTTTAACCAATGATTTGGAGAGGTTTAATGCATGTTTTAAGGTGTTTAAACATGTAGGAAACATGTGGAAAGATTGTGGAATAAGTAGAAAAAAAATGGGGTGAATCTGGAGTCCAAAATGAGTAGAAAAACACTTTTAAAAACAGGGTCTGTTGTGGACCGCCCCTATGGACCGCCCCTGTGGGGAGGTCCATAGTCGAATTCAGCTGGACGGATTCGTTTCTGTCACGGACCGCCCCTAGGGACCGCCCCACAGGGGAGGTCCAGTGCAGAGAAGATAAAAAAAATAAAAAATAAAAAAATTTGGTTTCTGTCTCGGACCGTCCCTGTGGGGAGGTCCAGTACTGGAATCTCGCAGCGTAGATGGCTTCTGTCTCGGACCGCCCCACAGGGGAGGTCCGGTCAAAAAAAAAAAAGGGCTTAAGCAGTAAACCATAGGGAGAATAATGATGATAAGGAGAAAATAATATACATAAGAACCCAAGAAAATGAGCTTAGGAAATGATGTGAAGTAAATGATTTTGGAATTAAGTATGAAATCTAAGGAACTAGTAATGGTACATTGGGAAACATAAAGGATGAAACGTGTTGGGTTACCCATAGGGAATTAACCACTCGATCACATGTATGTTATAGGACTTGGGTTGTGAACACCGGAGGAAAGTTGGATACAAGTACAACGATGAACGGTATGATTTCTTCATGCCCTGTATCCTAATCTGGTTACCCCGATTTGTGTGCTTATTTGACCACCTAATAAGATAAATGCATGAATCGGATTATATTGCACTTACTTGTGCTTGTTTACGTTGTTCTCGATATTTGTCTTGAACAATAGTTTGTATAATTCATGAAATATATGAATGATGGTGATGTGTAATTGTACCTTGTGTAGACACCAAAAATTCTCACCCCATAAAACAAAAAAATGAGACAAATGAATAAAATAAGAGGATCGTCACCTTTCTGTTTGAAACTAATTCATGTACATACCAAAGCGAAAGCGTCATGTTATGACAATTTTTTTTTAGAGACGTCTTCCAGTTCGAGTTCAAACTTTAGTTTTCTTTCTTGTGTGTCCACCATACCTGAGTTGGATCACATGCCAACCCACTTCACTAGTCCATATCAGAATAAGGCCCATATCCACCTCTGGAAAACCCTAATGTGCTGCATGTCTATCTACCCCACTCCCTACTTTATAAAATAACATCAAAAAACCCTACTGTAGAAATCTTAACAGTAGCCGTCACCTTCAGCCTTCGAGCTCGATCATTCATCTACCAACAAACAACTCCCTCATCTCTACCTCCCACCTTCATCTTCATTCCGCGATTCTCCTTCCCAAAAAAACTAGACCTATCTGCCTCTAATTGTTTCCTCGGTCCACTACACTGATCGCCTTCGACCTCTCTCCTGGCACCTCCGGCATACCATTTCTTGTTCAATCAGAGGCAGGACAAAGGGAAATCAACCGACAAACAAGACGCAAACTACACTAGTCATTCCCCTTTCTTGCCTCTTCTTCCCCCGCCATTCGAAAATCCCAACCAATCGACTTCCTCTTCTGTCGGACATCACACATTTCTCCTCCTTCGCTCATCTTCAACATCCATCATCACCACCTACAACAATTTTGCATGGCGAACAAGAGACGCCCCAGTTCTGCGTTTCAGTCTTTCACCACCGACGATAATTCTCGCAACCCAATGGTGAGACGAGCAACATCTGCTCTACTTTCCTCTTCTCTTCACCGACGTTGACGAACAACAACATACATGCCCCATCCATTCCTCCTGGCTTTCTCACTCGACATTCCTTCCTTGATATATCTAAAAAAAATAGCAAGATCTAGAAGAAGAGCCGCCACTTGCCTGCAAACTTTTCCCGTGAGCGCTCAAGAAGTGGAGGATTCGATGAACACCGGTCATGATATGTCCCCATGGCTTCACGGAGTTGCACAAACATAAGGAGAAATTTGTCCTCCTCTGTTCAGAAATCTCTATCATCCTTCTCCCGTGTTGATATTCTCCCACTGACAACAAATTTCACGATTCTTCAACATGATGTCCTATTCCGGACCAACCAGAGGCGATTAATGCCCATTCCTGAAAGATATCGCAACGGGCATCTCTAATTTCTTCTTCTTTTTATTGCAGGAACTTTCATCTTCTCTCAACCAAATCCATGGGTTTCGAGGGAAGGAAGGTTGAAGGCCAGGAGAACCCGGTGGAAGCGATCGGGCTTCTAGGTAGTGATTCTGGCTGAGTTTACAAAGTTCTTGATCAATGTTGGTGTCTACCAAGTGCTTGCGAAAATTTTCGAAGAAGGATCGATGAGGGTTCAGTCTATTGTGTCGTGAGCTGGGTAAGGGTTCCTTTCATTCACTGTATGGTAATCGGTTTCACTCCCTTAGCATAAGTGCAAAACGATCAAACTGGGATTGGCTTGACTTGACTCGACTTGGCTCTAAACCTCCGTATTTGGTTGATTTACGCGAGACCTTGAAATGAGAATTGTTGACCCGTAAGCTGATGTTTTATTCCTGATTGATATTGCTTGATTAACTCTTTCTTACTGAATAATAATGTTTAGTGCAAAACAGACGTTGGGTGCAACGTGACTATTACTTGTTAATGACGTGTTATTAGCCTCTTGTACTGACCGATTTCTGGATTTATTTATTTTTTTAACTGATTTGGAAAATCCGTGTTTGGTTTGTTCACTGGTGCGGGGAATTCGGAGTAAAAAAGCTCTAAGACGTTACTACTGTTCAGATCAGAACTTTAGATCTCTAAACTTTGTGTTTCCTTGTTTATCCAGCCTCTTTAAAGTTCAAGCATGTAAGTGAGTAATTCTGATGTGCTGTGATAATTAAATTCTAAGGCTTCACCCTCTTCGGCCTTTGGGAAATGGTCTCAACAACCTAAAAGGAACTAGCTGATCACACGCCTCAATGCTAATTCTAGCAGTTTGGATTTCATCTTTATGGCTGTTTTGCTTTCATACGTTTCTCATACCCTGTTTTGCTTTGACCGAGGTACCACAAATTTGATGAGGATTGGGCAACCACAGAGCGTTTGATAATGTGTCTCACAAGCGACACACAGTGTTGATAGACCTTGGATTTGATATGCACTCACGGGTTTGGCAACTCCACGACAATGAAACTTGAGAAGGACTTGTTGGACTTAGAGTCTACCCCAGAGCTTTTGCTAATGAACCGTGTTGTTGGTTTTGGGGCTTGCTAAGATGGGACTAAGAACGTTCGACTCGGATACCATTGAGATTTCTTTTTTTTTTCAATATTCAATTGAATGATGAATCGGGGGCAGGCCACCCCGTTGGTTAGCTCTCTATCATATATAACTCCTCTTGATTACAATCAACAATATGTTTTTATTTTCTGCACTATTGTTTGCCTCTTGTACATAAATTCGGTTTGTATGTTGACTTTAGCATGGTTCTAATTCAATCTTAACTTGAGACCAACCTGCTTAACTGCTAAATCTTGTTTTGCTACTCCCATTGATATTTTGACATATCTTGCGTATTTTGTTATGTCTATTATACTTGGTCTCTCTTCTGTTTTTATCGCTTTCGCTTTAATTGTTTGATCGATCTCACAGGCAGCCCTAGTTAGCCCATAGGTCACCCCCTTTATAGAAAAGCCTTAGGTTTGGGGTATCCTCAATGCATACGGGTCCTAGACACGGTCCATATGAGGAATACCCGTTTTCCTCAAAACTTTTTAAATCATCCCTTAATGTCAGAATAAAATGCACAATCAACATTCCAATTCTAATAAAAAAAAAAATCATCAAATTTCATTTCAAAAATCAGTCAATTTCAAAATGTAAAAATCAATTCACTTCAAATACTAAATAAAGCCCAATTCGAGGCCCATTCCAAAGCCCAATTCGAGGCCCATTCCAAAGCCCAATTCGAGGCCCATTCCAAAGCCCAATTCAGCCCACATCAAAAGCCCACTTCGACCTGACCCATTTCAACTCGACCCATTTTGACTTGGCCCAACTTCACAAAATTTGGCCCATTAAACCCATTTCGGGCCCAAACTCAATTCGGGCCCAAACCCATGTCGGGCCCAAACCCATTTCGGACCCAAAGTCATTCTGGACCCATACCCATCTAGGCCCAAACCTTGACCAAGGCCCAATCCGGTCCAACTTTGACCCGGTCCAATTATGACCAACCCAAACTTTGACTTGGTCCAACTTTGACCACCCCGAACTTTGACTTAGTCCAACTTTGACCAATTCGAACTTTGACTTGGTCCAACTTTGACCAATCCGAACTTTGACTTTGACCCAACTTTGACCCGGTCCAACTTTGATCTTGGCCCGAACTTCGACCTTGGTCCAACTTTGACCAACCTAAATTTTGACCCGACCCGTTTTTCAGACCCAACTCAAATTCAAACCAAATTCAATTCAAATTCAATTCAAACTCAATTCATTCAGCCCAATTCAATTCCAATTCATTCAATTCTTAATTCATTTCAATTCAAAATTCATTCTAACTTCAATTCAATTCCAAACTCATTCAAATCCAGATTCATTTCAATTCCAATTCAAATCAATATTCTTTCAACCCCGATTCAACTTCGATTTCAATTTCATTCTAATTTCTCCCAGACTCTAAATGTCTCATAGACCCGAGCGTCTCATAGACTTTGTCATTCCAATGATTCGAACGTCTCACAGACCTGAACATCTCACAGACCCGAGCGTCTCACAGACCCAAGTGTCTCACAGACTTCGACATCTCAAGGTTTCAAACGTCTCATAGACCCGAGCGTCTCACAGACTAACACCTTAAACCAAAAACTTCTCCAAACTCTAAACTCCTCAAAAATCTCCAAAAACCCAAAAACCCTGAACTACGTAAGGTCTGATCTCAACAGGGAGTTGAGTACGTAGGCAACCCATCTAGGGTGCGACCCCGTTCCAATAAAAAACCCCTTTCCCAACTCTAAGGCGGTATTCATGTCTTTCGAACATTCAAATCCCCTCTAACTCCCACAAACCCTCGACTTCTTCAACTCTCAAATTCAGACTCCTAATATTTCATTCCATTCTCATTCGAAATCGTCAATTCCCCTTCATGGTGCTGGTTTGGCAGAAAAGCTCACCTCATCCACTCGTTTTCTCTCCTCCTGTCCTAATCTTATCCATGGCTTTTAAATGAATCTCTTTAATAAGGTTTTGAAAGAAGGTAATCCCGACAATTGGAGACCGAGGTTTCCTCGGGCACCAGTCCAAAGTCGTGGTCGTTGCCACTTCTAAGGGGTGTAACCCAGTACGAACCCACAATAGAATCTCTGTAAATGACCAGATAAGCCCTATCCATAGGCAACAATTTCAGAGTCAACCAACGGTTCTTAGAACCCTTTTCCTCTTCCTAGTTCCTTAGGTCAAACTAGGTGGCGACTCTAGTCAATTCAGCCTTATAGAGGCATAAGTCCGCGTGGGGCCATTGAGAGCGGGTGTAGTGCACACTTGCACTCCCTTTTATGCTTCTGGAAAGACGGACGAGGTAGTAGGTATTTGAGGGATGCCAGAATAACGGGTTTTCACCCTCCACAGAATGGCATTTTCTAGGATCTAGGCTTCTCAGTCAGACCATATTTAGATGGACCCCCCTCATACCGAAAAATCACCCTCCACAGAATGGCGACTCTGCTGGGGAAAACTTGAGTAAGTTTTTCTCAAACTTGGTCAAGGAAGACTGAACTCCATTCAAAATTGTCGGGACTTCTCCACTTCTTTCAAACCTTCAAGAGATTCATTCTAAAGCCGCTAGGACTACTCTACTCCACACTTAGAGTGTGTTTAAGAGAATAGTTAAGATGAGAGTTCAGAGTTCGAGATCGGCCTTGAGTACCATATGTGTGTTTTACCATTTGCATGCTTCACTTTTGTGTGTTTATTGTTGTGTGTTTACTGTCTTATGTTTACTGCTCTTCATGCATGACATAATATTTATTGCTTATCTATTGCTTTTGTAAATGGGGCCTTCCTAGAAGGAGTCAACCCATTGTTGCATCGGGTAGCATAGGACATGCATTCCTCTGTGTCACCCGATTTGTCCACGAGTCACGGGATCCCAACCGGTCCACGGTTGATTCCCCATGAGTTGGGTCCTTCCTAGAAGGAGTTAACCCACGAGGTAATACGGTCCAAGACCAACGCCTTGAAGCTCATGATCCAAAAATATCCTCCATTACCCGAGTCTAAGCCAGCATATAGTGAGCCATGAGCCTTCAGTGTCCAGCTGCCTGGTCCAGTGTCTAGGACGGGTTTTTGGGGTAGTCACCCCCTTGTATGCCGCCTGTCTGACCACCCTCTTCCTCACCCTGAAGATTGCATGGGCTCAGTTCTCCAAGTGTCCTCTGCACCACGGGTGTCTCTAAAGCCCGATGTCACGCTGCACGTCCATAGAGGATCCCGTATTTACCGGATACCCATACATGGCACAACGTAGTCAGTGAATAATTTGGACTTTAGACACACCTGACCGTGCAGATGACGAGAGACCCGTTCCCATGCAGTACTTCCCCAAGTTTTCCAAAAGTGAGTATGTTGTGATAATCACCGGCCGTGGCTCGTGCGACTGTATCACTTCGGGTATCCTGACCTTTCGAACTTAAGCACTCCGGACTTTCTTGATGACGTGCCCCACAAGGCATAACAGAGATAAATCCCGAGAGATGAACAGTGAAGGGATGAAGGTTCCCCCGGTGGTATGGAAGCATTGATTGACCTGGAAGGTGATTATCCCAATCATTCACACTCAGCTCCACAAAAAATCAGCCACGATTTTTATTTTGCACTTACATGTATATGTGATCACGTTTCAAAAATTGGCAAAAAAAAAAAACAACCAGCTCAAACACTCCAATGAAATATCTTCAAAGTCGTCCATTTCAAATGATTTCAAAAAACAATGATTTTCAAAATTGTTATTTCCAAAACAGTTTTCAAAAACGGTTTCAATCAAAGTCTTCTAGAAAACAAACTTTGTCGAACGGTTTGCAAAAGAATAGATGTTTTCACAAATGTAGTTTCAAAAAGTATTTTCACAAACAGATTTCAAGAAAACCTTCTTTACACAAATGAATTTCGGAACAACGTTTTTCATGGATCATATTTCAATGTAGTTTTCGAAAACAGTTTTCAAAATTGATTTTCACAAACAGATTTTAAGAAAACCGTCTTTACACAAATGAATTTCGGAACAACGTTTTTCATGGATCATATTTCAATGTAGTTTTCGAAAACAGTTTTCAAAATTGATTTTCACAAACAGATTTTAAGAAAACCTACTTTACACAAACGAATTTCGGAACAACATTTTTCATGGATCATTTTTCAAAATAGTTTTGAAAACAGTTTTCAAAATTGATTTTCATAAATGTATTTCAAAATAAATGATTTAGTCCCCATGTTGTGACCCGCTATTTTTGAAGTTCAACCCACCTTCAGGAGCAGCGGTCATTACCGTGGAGCGTACTAGTCATTCGTGTTTTCACAAAAGTGGTGGATTTTCACAAAGAATTTGTGCTCGATCATTCACCTTTTCCTTTCTCAAAAATGCCCCTTATTTTCCTTCACCGGAGCAAGTGGGATGCATGAAGATCAACGACGATTCGAGCCAAAATCAGAGCTGCACACCAACCCGAGTCGAGCGACATGAAGATCAGAAACAACCGTTCGAGTTTGAAGCTGCAAAGGGTCAGAAGAGCACCAATCAGTTTCTCTTGATCATAGTGTCACCTTGTTGCCCGAACCCGAAGACGAGCGAACGGCCAATCAGGAGCCCGCACATGAGTAAGCAGACAGTCAGAAGCTCAAAGACGAAGCAAAAGAATTCGGGAGCAGTTTTAAGCTCAAACTCCCCATTTAATGACTTTTAGAATTGATGTATAGGTTTCCCCATAGCATTCTTTTCTCTCTTGTCAATTTCTGAATAGACTTTGTGTATAGGCTGTATATTCCCTTTGAATTTATTTAGAGCATTGTGTATAGGGTTTCCCCAGTCCCTATTTTATTTGCGAATAACCGAGCATCAAAATTCCTACTGCAAGATCCACCACTTCGAAAACACGTGTTTTCAAAACCGTTTTTCTAAAATGCAGCTTCCTTTGGAAACAAGCTAATAAAGCAACCAACAAACAAAAGCATGCACCACATTCATGGCAAAAAAAAAAGAAGAGGACAATCGCATGCATTCTCAGTCTGTTCACATTCATCGTGCATGAATTGCGCTCATCCCAGAATATTTGCACAATCGCATGTTATACTCCCAAAACACCTCACACAAGCATTCATCTCATTTTTTTTTCCAGCATGCTAACATTTGTCAGATTCTTTGTGCTATTATGACGGTCGTG
Source organism: Limonium bicolor (assembly GCA_023374045.1). Lineage (NCBI taxonomy): Eukaryota > Viridiplantae > Streptophyta > Magnoliopsida > Caryophyllales > Plumbaginaceae > Limonium > Limonium bicolor. Next base: position 19,768 of record JAIOTZ010001051.1, read on the forward strand.
TTTGCAGGTGATTAACTGTCTTTATCTACAAATGAAAGCATGATCTTCGAAATGGTAGCAAGAAATACCAGAGATTCAAGCCTTTTCCCATTCAGCATACCATGTACATAGAGACCAACAACCACAAAAACAAAAAAGCAAATCCCCAAAAAATCATATAAAAAAAAATCCAAAAAAAAATGCATACATCCAAAAATCCAAAGACAATCACACACCCAAAAAATCCCAAACAATGCAGTCACTGTCACATCGTGGGGCCACCATGCGGGAGTTGTCACTCCCTAAAGGCCCAAAACTCCAGAGGCCAATTATCAGTCGAATACCATTCTGAAACGGCTTCTCTCCAATCGCACCCAACAACTAGACAATCTTCAGGGCTTACAATGACGGGATGAGCTTCAGGGACCATCAATTGGAACCGACTCAAGCGAGACTAGGCGTGGCCTTACCACTCATGCATTGCAAAAAAAAAAAACACATTCAATCAATACTTCATGCATCCTATATGTAGTAATTCCATATTACCACAACATAATGCACTGTAGATAGTTGCATTTGCATACTCCCATATCGAAACGATGTCTTCGGTGAAAAGCTTGATTGATTGTTTGAACATAGTGTTTGAATCACTAAACTCTTGACCCGTCATTGAACTCAAGGGTCCAATCAAAATCAGCACCACAAACCAAAGTGAGTAGTGTGCAAAGAGCGGTATTTTCCTTCGAATTTCAAATGAGTGTGTTGGACAATCCATTGAGTGATGAGGGAAGGTAAAGAGTTCCAATGGAGGTAAAACCACGAGCGACATGTGCATTCCTTCAGCACATGGAGAGGCACAAATCATAGTGAGAGCAATGTCGATAAACATGATACGAACTGTGATTCATGCAAAGATTTGAGAGGAGTAAGAAAACAATCATTGAATAATGAGAATGACGAGGCACTTAGGATCAAAAATCGCCGCAATACCAAAAAGCTTTGACTGCCCTGTACATAATCCCTTAGTGAGCCCCGCTGAGCCTTTCACGATAAACCTTTTTCTGTGAACTCCACAACATGCCAACCCACGTACATATACTTACTTGCCCTTGCAATAGAGGATCTCAAAGGAGCCGGAGCCATGGTCTCTCCCCTACCATCTTCACAAAAACAACAAATGAAATGCTTGAAGAAATCAGTGAGTCAATGCAACTCCAAAGCCAAACACCAAGAAAGAACACCAAAAATGTTCAAGAAGATCGAAAAGTCAATGCAACTCCAAAGCTGAAAGCCAAAATACAAAGCTGAGAACGCTTGAGAAAGTTGATGAGCCAAATTCAATTTCAAAAAACAAAATGAGAAGAAAGTTCAAATCGAACACGAGAAGAGGCAAGAAGGAGAAATCCAAATCAGAAGGACCAATGATGTCCCATAGAAACCAATAAAAGGTTAACAAAACCCGTCCAATCATTCCACCCATGGCAAAGGCGAAACATGTCCTCTATTGCACAAAAGCTCCACAATTCCCAAATAAATCCTCCAGTCCCATGTAACATACATCATACCCCTAAGCCCCGTTATAACCAATAAAAGACCTCTGACTCGTTGATTGATGAGCGTTAACCGAAAGTATCGGATCTGAAACATGAATCATAAGTTTCGTACTTGTTATCAACATGTCCTGTCATACCAAAGGGACCGTTAGCGAATGAGTGTGACCTAATCTCACAAGGTCTTTAGAGTGCGAGTGACTCTTCGACTAAACCACCAAATCACAATCGGCCTACCCCATTGCAGGTGAGGAATTTGTGAGGAACGGAAAGTCCATAACCTCGAAAGGAATTCTAAGGAAAATACTGCTCTGAGCATCAAGAGTGTCATCACGACATTTGCACACACGGCTATACTCATGAAAGATTGACCCGTACCCCTCCATGAGAGGAAAGTGATTCACGCATTCGAGTTCAATAATCACTCAAGATAGAACCGGAGATGTCTTATATTCGTGAACCTTGTATTAACAGAGATAGGACCGTACCCTCTCTCCCAAAACTGCATATGCATTTGGCATCATGTTTTGCACCCAGTGTTGCATGCATCATAAGCACTCCATCATCAACATATGATTGATAAGAACTCCTGCCTAGTCTCGCCGAAAGTAGACTTCAGCTGCCCTACTGAATAAGTAACTCCTCTATCAAAGGAAGTCAAGTCGGAGCCATCCTAGGCTATCTTTGAGCTACATCGAACCATTACGGCGCTATCTTGGGCCATCATCGAGCTATATCTAGCCTCTTCGGAGCCATCCCGGCTATCGTCGAGCTACATCAACCATTCAAGAGCTATCCGGAGGCATTCGAAGACCATCCCGGAGCCATCCACTGCCATACTCATTCCTTTCGACACCGCTTCTAAAGCCAATCTGGAGCCATGCGGGAGTCATCCTCAAAACATTGAGACATCCATAGACCTACACAGAGGCCATCCCAACAGTCCGAGAACCATACGGGGGCCACCTCAATCCTTGTTAGATCCATTTCGTCACCAAGGCTTTGCTCACAGAGGATCGAACTACGTATGGTCTGATCTCAATATGGAATTGAGTACGTAGGCAGCCCGCCCAGGTGCGACCACATCAAAGGCGAAAACTTCCCTTTTCCCCTCTGTGTCATTAAAGTGAACCAACCAAAGCATCGTCATGCTCAATCTGCACAAGGTCATCCCGGAGCCATCCATGGAAATCCTGGAACCATGATGGGAACTCCACAAAGTCATGCAACTGCGTTTCATCACTCACTCGTGAAAAACCATTCACTCACTACAAAGTCCACAACAAATCTCGTCAAACAACAATAAATCCATCATCGGGCCGTCAAACCACCCTGAAAAAACTCAAGGCAAATCAAAGCCCATAACTGCCACAAAATCACCAACCATTCAAACCCACCAACCACCCCGAAAACCATTGGTCACATCGGAGCCATTAGTGCACACCGGAGCCATCAGTGCATACCGAAGCCATCAGTGCATACCGAAGCCATCAGGGCATACGGAGCCATCAACGCATGCTGGAGCCATCTCAGATCCTTGAAGCCATGCCGGAGCCACCGGAGCCATCCCGAAGTTTTGATGTAACTCTGAAGCCATCTGCTCACACAAAAACCTACACTACCACAACAAACAGGGAGTTTAATTCAATTAGTACATTGGTTAATCACCTCACATCACATATCATCTGCATATACCCATAAAATTTGCTCACTATTTGACGCATCTTTACACCTGCTAGACAGCTATTGCGCTACTAGTACGGTCGCCTTCATTTTACACCTGCTAGACAGCTATGCGCTACTAGTACGGTCGCCTTTCGTTTTACACCTGCAGAACAGCTATTGCGCTACTAGTACGGTCGCCTTTCGTTTTACACCTGCTAGACAGCTATTGCGCTACTAGTACGGTCGCCTTTCATTTTACACCTGCTAGACAGCTATTGCGCTACTAGTACGGTCGCCTTTCTTTTTACACCCGCTAGACAGCTATTGCGCTACTAGTGCGGTCAAATTTTTCATTTTACACACTGCTGACAGCTATTGCGCTACTAGTACGGTCGCCTTTCGTTTTACACCTGCTAGACAGCTATTGCGCTACTAGTACGGTCGCCTTTCGTTTTAACACCTGCTAGACAGCTATTGCGCTACTAGTACGGTCGCCTTTCATTTTACACCTGCTAGACGCTATTGCGCTACTAGTACGGTCGCCTTTCTTTTTCACCCGCTAGACAGCTATTGCGCTACTAGTGCGGTCAAATTTTTTGTTTTACACCTGCTAGACAGCTATTGCGCTACTAGTACGGTCGCCTTTCATTTTACACCTGCTAGACAGCTTTGCGCTACTAGTACGGTCGCCTTTCTTTTTACCCCGCTAGACAGCTATTGCGCTACTAGTGCGGTCAAATTTTTTGTTTTACCCTGCTAGACAGCTATTGCGCTACTAGTACGGTCGCCTTTCATTTTACACCGCTAGACAGCTATTGCGCTACTAGTACGGTCGCCTTTCGTTTTACACCTGCTAGACAGCTATTGCGCTACTAGTACGGTCGCCTTTCGTTTTACACCTGCTAGACAGCTATTGCGCTACTAGTACGGTCGCCTTTTCGTTTTACACCTGCTGACAGCTATTGCGCTACTAGTACGGCCGCCTTTCATTTTACACCTGCTAGACAGCTATTGCGCTACTAGTACGGTCGCCTTTCGTTTTACACCCTGCTAGACAGCTATTGCGCTACTAGTACGGTCGCCTTTCGTTTTACACCTGCTAGACCGCTATTGCGCTACTAGTATGGTCGCCTTTCATTTTACAACCCGCTAGACAGCTATTATTACTAGTGTGGTCCCGCCGTTTTTTCCTCCACTAGGCAGCTATTACGCTACAGTGCGAGATCGTTCATTTCATAACCTACTACTAGGCAGCTATTACGCTACTAGTGCGTCCCGCCGTTTTTCCTCCACTAGGCAGCTATTACGTACTAGTGCGAGATCGTTCATTCATAACCCACTAGGCAGCTATTACGCTACTAGTGCGTCCCGCCGTTTTTCCTCCACTAGGCAGCTATTACGCTACTAGTGCGAGATCGTTCACTTCATAACCGCTAGGCAGCTATTACGCTACTAGTGCGAGATCGTTCATTTCATAACCTACTAGGCACTATTACGCTACTAGTGCGGTCCCGCCGTTTTTCCTCCTCCACTAGGCAGCTATTACGCTACTAGTGCGAGATCGTTCACTTCATAACCCTAGCAGCTATTACGCTACTAGTGCGGTCCCGCCGTTTTTCCTCCACTAGGCAGCTATTACGCTACTAGTGCGAGATCGTTCACTTCATAACCCGCTAGGCAGCTACTACGCTACTAGTGTGGTCCCGCCGTTTTTCCTTCACTATGCAGCTATTACGCTACTAGTATGGTACTCTTTCAAAGTATTATAGGCTCTCATAAGTCCTATAGCTAGATATCAAGAGGTCTAGTTGAGGCACTCCTAAGTCCTCGTACTTTCAATCGCATTCTAGGCCCGTCATAAACCCTAGGACTGGATATCAAGAGGTCCAGTCGAGGCACTCCTAAGCCCTCGTGCACCTTAAATCAAATCGGGTTGTTGGTATTATAGGCTCGTCATAAGTCCTATACTAGATATCAAGAGATCTAGTTAGGCTCTCCTAAGTCCTCGTACTTTCAATCGCATTCTAGGCCCGTCATAAGTCCTAGGACTGGATATCAAGGTCCAGTTGAGGCTCGTAATAACTCCTCGTGCATTCAGCTATCATATACATTTTCCATCGCATTCATACATTATCTCTCCTCACGGTCGCATCCCAATGCACCACAAAGCCGTAGTGAGAATTTTTGGCGCCCTCTCAACCTTGATCCAATTCTGCAAGTATTATCTTGCAAAATGAATCAAGGGGAGCCATCTGTAGACACCAAAAATTCTCACCCCATAAAACAAAAAAATGAGACAAATGAATAAAATAAGAGGATCGTCACCTTTCTGTTTGAAACTAATTCATGTACATACCAAAGCGAAAGCGTCATGTTATGACAATTTTTTTTTTTAGAGACGTCTTCCAGTTCGAGTTCAAACTTTAGTTTTCTTTCTTGTGTGGTCCACCATACCTGAGTTGGATCACATGCCAACCACTTCACTAGTCCATATCAGAATAAGGCCCATATCCACCTCTGGAAAACCCTAATTGGCTGCATGTCTATCTACCCACTACCCCACTCCCCTACTTTATAAAATAACATCAAACAAACCCTACTGTGAAATTTAACAGTAGCCGTCCCTTCAGCCTTCGAGCTCGATCATTCATCTACCAACAACAACTCCCTCATCTCTTACCTCCCACCTTCATCTTCATTCCGCGATTCTCCTTCCCAAAAAAACTAGACCTATCTGCCTCTAATTGTTCCTTCCTCGGTCCACTACACTGATCGCCTTCGACCTCTCTCCTGGCACCTCCGGCATACCATTTCTGTTCAATCAGAGGCAGGACAAAGGGAAATCAACCGACAAACAAGACGCAAACTACACTAGTCATCCCCTTTCTTGCCTCTTCTTCCCCCCGCATTCGAAATCCCAACCAATCGACTTCCTCTTCTGTCGGACATCACATTTTCTCCTCCTCCTTCCTCATCTTCAACATCCACATCATCCCTCATACACCTACAACAATTTTGCATGGCGAACAAGAGACGCCCAGTTCTGCGTTTCAGTCTTTCACCACCGACGATAATTCTTCGCAACCCACTGGTGAACGAGCAACATCTCTCTACTTTCCTCATTCTTTCACCGACGTTGACGAACACACATACATGCCCATCCATTCCTCCTGGGCTTTCTCACTCGGACATTCTTCCTTGATATCTAAAAAAATGAACAAGATCTAGAAGAAGAGCCGCCACTTGCCTGCAAACTTTTCCCGTGAGCGCTCAAGAAGTGGAGGATTTCGATGAACACGGTCATGATATGTCCCATGGCTTCACGGAGTTTGACAAACATAAGGAGAAATTGTCCTCCTCTGTTCAGAAATCTCTATCATCCTTCTCCCGTGTTGATATTTCTCCCACTGACAACAAATTTCACGATTCTTCAACATGATGTCCTATTCCGGACCAACCAGAGGCGATTAATGCCCATTCCTGAAAGATATCGCAACGGGCATCTTAATTTCTTCTTCTTTTTATTGCAGGAACTTTCATCTTCTCTCAACCAAATCCATGGGTTTCGAGGGAAGGAAGGTTGAAGGCCAGGAGAACCCGGTGGAAGCGATCGGGCTTCTAGGTAGTGATTCTGGCTGAGTTTACAAAGTTCTTGATCAATGTTGGTGTCTGCCAAGTGCTTGCGAAAATTTTCGAAGAAGGATCGATGAGGGTTCAGTCTATTGTGTCGTGAGCTGGGTAAGGGTTCCTTTCATTCACTGTATGGTAATCGGTTTCACTCCCTTAGCATAAGTGCAAAACGATCAAACTGGGATTGGCTTGACTTGACTCGACTTGGCTCTAAACCTCCGTATTTGGTTGATTTACGCGAGACCTTGAAATGAGAATTGGACCCGTAAGCTGATGTTTTATTCCTGATTGATATTGCTTGATTAACTCTTTCTTACTGAATAATAATGTTTAGTGCAAAACAGACGTTGGGTGCAACGTGACTATTACTTGTTAATGACGTGTTATTAGCCTCTTGTACTGACCGATTTCTGGATTTATTTATTTTTTAACTGATTTGGAAAATCCGTGTTTGGTTTGTTCACTGGTGGGGAATTCGGAGTAGAAAAGCTCTAAGACGTTACTACTGTTCAGATCAGAACTTTAGATCTCTAAACTTTGGTGTTTTCCTTGGTTATCCAGCCTCTTTAAAGTTCAAGATGCATGTAAGTGAGTAATTCTGACTGTGATAATTAAATTCTAAGGCTTCACCCTCTTCGGCCTTTGGGAAATGGTCTCAACAACCTAAAAGGAACTAGCTGATCACACGCCATCAATGCTAATTCTAGCAGTTTGGATTTCATCTTTATGGCTGTTTGCTTTCATACGTTTCTCATACCCTGTTTTATGCTTTGACCGAGGTACACACAAAATTTGATGAGGATTGGGCAAAACAGAGCTTTGAATTGGTCTCACAAGCGACACACAGTGTTGATAGACCTTGGATTTGATATGCACTCACGGGTTTGGCAACTCCACGACAATGAAACTTGAGAAGGACTTGTTGGACTTAGAGTCTACCCCAGAGCTTTTGCTAATGAACCGTGTTGTTGGTTTTGGGGCTTGCTAAGATGGGACTAAGAACGTTCGACTTCGGATACCATTGAGATTTCTTTTTTTTTTTCAATATTCAATTGAATGATGAATCGGGGGCAGGCCACCCCGTTGGTTAGCTCTCTATCATATATAACTCCTCTTGATTACAATCAACAATATGTTTTTATTTTCTGCACTATTGTTTGCCTCTTGTACATAAATTCGGTTTGTATGTTGACTTTAGCATGGTTCTAATTCAATCTTAACTTGAGACCAACCTGCTTAACTGCTAAATCTTGTTTTGCTACTCCCATTGATATTTTGACATATCTTGCGTATTTTGTTATGTCTATTATACTTGGTCTTTCTTTGTTTTTATCGCTTTCGCTTTAATTGTTTGATCGATCTCACAGGCAGCCCTAGTTAGCCCATAGGTCACCCCCTTTATAGAAAAGCCTTAGGTTTGGGGTATCCTCAATGCATACGGGTCCTAGACACGGTCCATATGAGGAATACCCGTTTTCCTCAAAACTTTTTAAATCATCCCTTAATGTCAGAATAAAATGCACAATCAACATTCCAATTCTAAAAAAAAAAATCATCAAATTTCATTTCAAAAATCAGTCAATTTCAAAATGTAAAAATCAATTCACTTCAAATACTAAATAAAGCCCAATTCGAGGCCCATTCCAAAGCCCAATTCGAGGCCCATTCCAAAGCCCAATTCGAGGCCCATTCCAAAGCCCAATTCGAGGCCCATTCCAAAGCCCAATTCAGCCCACATCAAAAGCCCACTTCGACCTGACCCATTTCAACTCGACCCATTTTGACTTGGCTCAACTTCACAAAATTTGGCCCATTAAACCCATTTCGGGCCCAAACTCAATTCGGCCCAAACCCATGTCGGGCCCAAACCCATTTCGGACCCAAAGTCATTCTGGACCCATACCCATCTAGGCCCAAACCTTGACCAAGGCCCAATCCGGTCCAACTTTGACCCGGTCCAATTATGACCAACCCAAACTTTGACTTGGTCCAACTTTGACCACCCGAACTTTGACTTAGTCCAACTTTGACCAATTCGAACTTTGACTTGGTCCAACTTTGACCAATCCGAACTTTGACTTTGACCCAACTTTGACCCGGTCCAACTTTGATCTTGGCCCGAACTTCGACCTTGGTCCAACTTTGACCAACCTAAATTTTGACCCGACCCGTTTTTCAGACCCAACTCAATTCAAACAAATTCAATTCAAATTCAATTCAAACTCAATTCATTCAGCCCAATTCAATTCCAATTCATTCAATTCTTAATTCATTTCAATTCAAAATTCATTCTAACTTCAATTCAATTCCAAACTCATTCAAATCCAGATTCATTTCAATTCCATTCAAATCAATATTCTTTCAACCCCGATTCAACTTCGATTTCAATTTCATTCTAATTTCTCCCAGACTCTAAATGTCTCATAGACCCGAGCGTCTCATAGACTTTGTCATTCCAATGATTCGAACGTCTCACAGACCTGAACATCTCACAGACCCGAGCGTCTCACAGACCCAAGTGTCTCACAGACTTCGACATCTCAAGGTTTCAAACGTCTCATAGACCCGAGCGTCTCACAGACTAACACCTTAAACCAAAAACTTCTCCAAACTCTAAACTCCTCAAAAATCTCCAAAAACCCAAAAACCCTGAACTACGTAAGGTCTGATCTCAACAGGGAGTTGAGTACGTAGGCAACCCATCTAGGGTGCGACCCCGTTCCAATAAAAAACCCCTTTCCCAACTCTAAGGCGGTATTCATGTCTTTCGAACATTCAAATCCCCTCTAACTCCCACAAACCCTCGACTTCTTCAACTCTCAAATTCAGACTCCTAATATTTCATCCATTCTCATTCGAATCGTCAATTCCCCTTCATGGTGCTGGTTTGGCAGAAAAGCTCACCTCATCCATCGTTTTCTCTCCTCCTGTCCTAATCTTATCCATGGCTTTTAAATGAATCTCTTTAATAAGGTTTTGAAAGAAGGTAATCCCGACAATTGGAGACCGAGGTTTCCTCGGGCACCAGTCCAAAGTCGTGGTCGTTGCCACTTCTAAGGGGTGTAACCCAGTACGAACCCACAATAGAATCTCTGTAAATGACCAGATAAGCCCTATCCATAGGCAACAATTTCAGAGTCAACCAACGGTTCTTAGAACCCTTTTCCTCCCTTCCTAGTTCCTTAGGTCAAACTAGGTGGCGACTCTAGTCAATTCAGCCTTATAGAGGCATAAGTCCGCGTGGGGCCCATTGAGAGCGGGTGTAGTGCACACTTGCACTCCCTTTTATGCTTTCTGGGAAAGACGGACGATGGTAGGTATTTGAGGGATGCCAGAATAACGGGTTTTCACCCTCCACAGAATGGCATTTTCTAGGATCTAGGCTTTCAGTCAGACCATATTTAGATGGACCCCCCTCATACCGAAAAATCACCCTCCACACCTTGTAGTGTACTTGTATATTGTATTGTATTTGTATGGATGTGTATATGAATAATATATTTGTGTATGTGGTTGAATGTTGACTTCTACTAATTCCTAACTACCTAACTCCTAACTTAAGTGAGTAAACCGGAATGAGTAGAAGTCCGATATAGCTTCGGCCACGCGTGAGGATGCGGAGTCACAAGAGGTTGGCTGCAATTCCTGACTCTTAAACTGGTCCGCGGCCCAAATCCCTTAAATGGGTAGCATCCCGGATTGGTGAGTCAAGTAAATCCCGGAGGTGGGACGGTGTAGTCCCCAGGGCCGGAGGTCCCGACGACTTAACTTGAGTAAGAGTAAGAGTAAGTAAGTATGGATCCGTAAGTATGTATGAGTATGTATGCGTATGTATGAAGTAACGAGTAAAAGAGTAATCTCCACCCGATTAACCCGGGTGGACCAATGAAGCTAACAGGAATTGTATATTGTGTATGTAATGTGTATGTGTAATTCGGAAAAAGGTAAGTATGGATTGAATGGTTTATGTTGTACTTCTTCTATGTAATGAAGTGTATGTATGTGTGTATGTCTTACGTACTGTATTGCAATATTATGTATAAGAGCATGTATGCATGTATGTTTGAATGAAATCAACCGCATGTATACGACCAAGTGGTCGGCGTACCCTCACTAGTACGCGGGGTATGCGGTTATCATGCTCGGCGAAAGCTGACCCCTTCGGGGTACATTTTTTAGTGTGCAGGTACCCGAAGCGAATATGGTCAAGGAAGAGACCGGAGGCACACCCTTGTACTTAGAAAGTAAGTAGTTGTGAGAAAATGGGTAGATGTAGACTCTTAGAGAGTATGTATGAACTTGGAAGAGGCATTATAAATGTATAAGGATCCTAGTAGACTCGGTTAAGTATATTGTAATGTATGGATTATGGAGGAGTAAGTATTGAATGGAGCATTGTTGTATTTGATTGATGAATGGAGTATGTATTATAGATGTGTAGTACTCGGGATTCCGGTCCATCAGACCGATGCTGTAAGCAGTAGTAGTAGCCTTGTTAGCCACGTGGGTGGTTAACGGCATTGTATCACCCATAGTATGTAAGTAAGTATCCGCTGCGTGTATCTGACGTGTAAGGAGATTGGACGGTAAGCATGTATTAATGGTAGGGGTGTTACACGTTTGACTTGCCTTATGACTCGTTGCCTGGAGTCGACAAATAGACTTGACCACCACGGATGAACAGTTCGAGGTGGGAGGCAAATTCAGTTGGCGCAGGAGGGTCAAGCCTACACCCCTCATAATTTAAGAAATATTGTTTATTTAAACTAGTGGAGCTGATAACTCACTGGCTAGGGTTAAAAACAACCCGACAAAATAAACAACGAACTAAGGTACAATCAGTTCTAATTAAAGAACGGTTGTCTTATTTGAGGCAAGATTTGAGATAAGGATTAAGATTGGGGTAAGATAAGAATGGACTAAGATTAAGAGAAATCATATCTTAAGGAGTTAAATGATTAACTCACTTATTAAGGGAACGCTTTTAAGTCGTTCATTATGTGTGAACTATGTTTGTTCATATGTGGCTTGTTGTTTATTGCACTTCTTACTTATGTTGTGTATCTAATCAACTTCATGCTATCGACAATTAGTCATCGTAGTCCCGTTAGCTTGGGGGCTATAAGAGAATCGTACCAGCAAAGGTGCTGACCCCCTCGGGGGCAACTGTTTATTTTGCAGGTGAATAGTAGATGACGACCGTCCTGAGAGTAGGAATGGGTAGAGTACTTCGGGTTGCTTTTACATTTGTTACACGAGTTGTGCATGTACACTCGTTTAGTAAACGGATGAGATGTTAGTATGATGTATTAAGATATGAGATACTCGGTATAAGTTGTGGTTTATGGATGTATTGTATATAGATGCTCGATCAATTATCCGGTTAGTCAGACCGTGACTTGTAAGAGAATAGGCCTAGTTGGTCACGTGGGTGGCTAACGGCGGTAACACCAATTTAGTAGAACTTTTCCGCTGCGTTGTTAATGAACGAGATGGACTTAGGGCGACAATCATTGTATTTGGAGATGGGGTGTTACAGTTGGATGACTTTGAAATTGTTGCCTACGGATAGGACTTATCTGATCATACCAAAGAATTTGTATGGGTTCGTACTGAGTTACGCCCCATAGAAGTGGCAATGACCATGACTTTGGATGGTGCCCGATGAAACCTCAGTCTCCCATTGTCAGGATTGCCTTTGTTCAAAACCGTTTTTAAAGAGATTCATTTTGATAAGCCATAAGGATAGGACAGGATAGATGGAGAGTAGATGAGGCGAGCTTTTCTACCAAGCTAGAGCCAAATGAGATAATTAATAGGCTAATATAATTGATTGATTGCGGAAGGTGAGGCAAGCTTGCAGCGCCAAAGTGACGATTGGTGGGTAAAAGGAATAGAATGAGTATGGGATGAAAGATGAGAAATTCTAAGTTTGAGTGTATGATGAAAACCAATAATATAATAGTTGAGGGTTGTAAGAGTCAAAGGAGCTCTAAGAGGTTCTTTGGTTTTTGAGTATTTTGGGATGTATGAGTGACGCGTTAGAGTTGGAAAAAGGTTTTTTTTTATTGAAGTGGGGTCGCACCCTTGGTGGATTGCCTACATACACAACTTCCTATTGAAATCAGACCTTTACGTAGTTCACGGTTTTTGGGCTTCTAGGAGTTTTAAGGGGTTCAGGATTTCGAGGATGTTAGGGCTCTATGGATTTGAAGGATTTAGGAGAAATAATGATTTATAAGAGTTTGAGATTTGTGAAGGTTGGGATCTTGCAGAGTGTAAAGGTGTTTGAGTGTATTAGTGGATTCGGTGAAATGTTTGAATTCTCTTTAGATATTTAGGTTTGACATGCTAGAGTGTGTGAGAGGTTCGAGTCTATGAGACAATTTAGATCTTGAGGTGGTGATAGATTTGGGAATGACTACAATCCTGAGTGTTATTAAGAAGTAGAGGATTTCATGAGACACTCAGAATCCTTTGAGTTGTTTAAGGTGTGGGAGGCTAGACTCTGTGAGACGCTCGGGTCTATGAGACACTTGAAACCATCGGATGACAAAGTCTGTGAGATGCTCGGATCTGTAAGACATTCGAAGGGTGGGAGAAATTGGAATCCAAGAGATGATTAGTCCATGAGACAATTGAATTTTGGGATATTTGTGAAGGAATTTTATATTTGATTTTGGGATTTTTCGGGAAGGAACTTTGTGTTTGATTTTGGAATTTTTGGGAAGATTTTTGTGAAAGAGTTTTTGTGGAGGGCCTTTGGAGAAAATTTGTTGGAATTTTGTGAAGGATTTTTGTAGGAATTTTGTGGGAAGTTTTGAATTCTAAAATTATCTCAAACTTTCAAACATGATGATTTTTTTTTCTTTAAAATGATTTCTGAAATCGAAGTTAGGAATTATTAGGAAAGATTTAAAAACTTTAGAAATCGATTTCTTTTTTAATTGATTTCGAGTTTGGTTCCCTTTTTTTAATGGTTTTCATTCTCAGAATAACTTTGACATATTCCAGATTTTTAAAACGTATTTTTGTTGATGCTTTCTTATGTCAATTTGGAAACGATTTTGGATTAGGAAAGATTTTTGAAAATTGAAGGATTTTTTAAATGATCATGCATTGAAGGAAGTTGTCACCGTTTGTTTTATATATATATATTTAGCGAATATTTTTTTTTGCCCTTGTTTTGATATTTTAGAAGTTTGAAAATTGAAATGCATTTTGAAACTAAAGTAAAGGAAAGATGGTTTATTTTATGAAATTCAATGAATTGAAGTGATGATTTTAATTTTGAAGAGAAACTAATTTTAGAGACCGTCTAATTAATGATTTTTTTAATGAGTTTGAATGACTTCAAAGAACTTTTAGAAGTTTGAAAAAACAGAATAGAAATTCGTTTCGGATTTTTGCTTTTGGAAGGGTTTGACATTTGTTATAGGATTTTTGATGTTAGAGTGGAAGGAATTTTGGGAAGATTTTGTGAAGGATTTGGAGAATATTTCGTGAAGGATTGTAGGCGTTGGTGTGAGAATTTTTGGGCATTGGTTTGGAGGATTTTGTTTTTAATTTTGTGAGATGATTCTAAATTTCAAAATGATTTTTGTTAGGGTTATACAAAAGGAAAGTGAAAATTTGGGAGAAATTTTAGAATAAGGAATGATTTTTTTTTTGTCAACAGGGAACATTAAGATGAGGAATTGAATGATTGCTATATATTTCAAACTAAAAGTTGATTGGACTACTAGAAAATCTTTATGATCTAAAAAGTGATTTATTGGATTCAAATTTTTGTGGGCTTTGAGGATGTATTTTTAAGGTAAAGGTGTCACATTCACCAAATAGGTCTATAGTCTATTAAGTGTGGCGGGACACGTAATATCTTAGGGCTATGGTCCAATGGGCTAGTTTCTCGGGCCACTTGTCTCACACGGTTTGCTAACAATAAAGTGGGTTTAAGATGAAATTAGATTTGGGTCAGAATTTGAAACAGCCCAAATGAGCCCAACAGATAGGGTACAATAATGGACAACAACCAAGACTGCCAAAATATCACAACATTGATAACAAAAGCAAGATTCATGGTAACACGATGAAAACAACAAGTCACAAATAAATCTAACGTCTCAAGGCAAGCCTGATTAACAACCTAAGCAGTTTCCTCCTCTCTTTTTTGGCACGGAGACCCTGGCGATGATGCCAGGGTAGAATGTGGCTTCATTACACATGTCAAAAATTTATTGGAGAAAAAAAAGTAAAGAGTTAACAATTCCCTTGTATCTTCTTTTTCAATGTGCGTGAATGAGAACATAGGAGAGAGAAAATAATATTTTTTTCAAAAGGTTATAACTTACAAAATATAAGTGCAAAAATAAAAAAAATTATACAATTGTTCATCATTTTTCATGCTCTTCGAAACAAGTTGCATCATGGATATGTTTTGGTAAACTTAAAATTTTACGTTTTTAGAATGAGTATATATTACGTATTTTTAAAGTGAATCTTATTCATTAATAAAATGAATCTTCTTTAATAATAAAAATAACCTTATTCATCAACAAAATGAATCTGACTCCAAACACTCTAAAAACCACCATTGGAAAGTTAAAAACGTCGAAGGCATTTTTATGGTTGTAGTGCAGGGTTTAGGGACGAACGGCCCTAAACCCCAAACCACAAACCCTAAAAACCTGTCGAGTCAGTAACGACAATATAAAGTGTAGAACTAATACCAAAAAGATTACCCTACCCCCTAAACCCTAAAAACCTGTCGAGTCTGTAACGAGGATATAAAGTGTAGAACCAATGCCAAAAAGATTACCCTACCCCCCAAACACCCTAAAAACCATCCTAGGAATGCTATCGACCCTAAACCCTACACTACAAACCCTAAAAACCTGTCGATTCTGTAACGACGATATAAAGTGAAGAACCAATGCCAAAAAGATTACCCTACCCCCCTGTAACACCCCAACCGTAAATCCATCCTTAACGAATAAATTGCAGCGGAAAGACATTACATTAATACTAACAAAAGGGGCGGTGTTACACGCCGTTAGCCACCCACTTGGCTAACAAGGCTGTTACGTACAAATGTAGCGGTCTGATTACAAGAATCCCGAGTATAATTACAACCTTCCAAACTTACTTTCCAAAAATCACAATATACCAAGTGTTTAAGTACAAAAATCACCATTCTATTCCAACTCCACCAAAACATACCACCTCGAGTGTACAACCACAACTTGGGTTCAACATCCAAAAATAACAAAAGTATCTCTTTGTACTCCATGCTATAACGAGTCCGCTTCTTTGATCACTCTCCTGAAAAATAATGTGGTTCCCCAAAGGGGTTCAGCAACCCTTGGCTGGTATGATTAACGTGCAGCTCGTCGGCTATCGGGATACACACAACTACTTCTCATAATAAGCGTGGGGTTCATTAAACAAACATCATACATAAATATAGCAACATTCATTGCATAGCAACAACATGCATAAATATAACAACGTTCATTGCATAACAACAACATACATACCACAAAACAGGAACAAATCGCTTGAGGAAACGAACCACATAAACGTTAGCCAAATTTGGTGAGCCTAGAGAATGATTTCATTCTCATGTTAAGCTCGTTACATAACATATTACCGTTCGGTTTATTGAGCGTTTGATTTACCCCAAGATGTAACACCGTACATAAATTCCCCCTAGCCCCGAACTAAAGTCAAGGTAGGAGAGTCTCTTTTTAGACTCATGGGGGATTGATTTCCAAGAAGGAAAACAACCAAAACATGGAGAGAGTCGAATCTGATTCAGATATCGACTCCCGTACATACACGCGTGACCGGACACCCGGATCTCTCACCCCCCGGTTAGGGAAAAGTCACCAGGAACAAGAGTTTTTCTATCATTTTCAGTTAATATAGTTTGTACATTATCGATAGACTCAATCTAGGGTGTTTTTAGGCTCACTACACTCATTAAAGAGCTGATCAGATAAAGTGTAGGGTGAGTGAGTGAGTTCCACTGAGTAGATCCTTTCTACTTAGTGGGCAGTGTAAGTTGTTTTGTTTTACAAAGAAATAAAATAACTTATATTGTGTATCTGTTTGAGCTCGAATAAGTGTTTCCACATCTCTAGTGCTTCCGCATACTTAGTTCGATTGAGTCAAACCATCTCACAGACTAACACCTTGAGTTGGTTTGAATCAGCCGTCCAATCCTACAATTTTAATGTTGAATAGTGGAAGTAGAATGTCTTATATTTTTAGACAAGATTTACCTTATAAAACGACAAATATTATTGAACTGTTGGAGTATCTAATAATATTGTTCCATCTTTTACAAAAAAAATAAAAATTCTTGTTAAGGGTCCCCAATAGTCCCCGGGCTTCCCCGCCCCCTCTCCCTAAAGCATACCAAAGAGCCGATAAGAAAATTCACACAAGCTACAGAGGTGTGGTCGTCATTGTACCACCCGTTGCTTCCCTTCCCGTGCTTCTCAACTTGTAATTTAGTCGCTTGACACCATACATCTCCCGCTCTCTCTCTAAAGCTAAGCTCTTAACACCCACTCTCCCGATCCCGACAAAATTATAAGAAAAGTGCTACGCTTTCAGCTGCTAGCCGCAGGTCTTTCCCCCCTTCCGAGACCACCCACCTTCCTTTTCCAACTGGGATTCTCCATAACATGACTCCAGTTGTTTCTTCAACATAGTCCTTCGAATTTTACCCGATAAATTATTTCTCCACTGTATTCACATTTTGGGCCGCCTCTGCTGAAGAATGATGCCGCTTACATGCAGGAAAGTTGATCTTAATCGGATTGGATTTGATGTGATATCTCGTGGGTATTGCTCTAATCCCACGTTTGACCGTTGTACCTCTTTGAGAAACAATGTGAAGACATCTAAAAGGGATGTTGCTCTGCCAGCGTTTTCCACCAAGACACCGGATACAATGGTCAATGGTAAACTGGCTTAAGATTTTATCTTGCTTTCAGCTAGTAGATATTGAATTTCCTGCAAAATTTTGAATCAATTGTAGAATAAACAAGAGCTCAGTGTCGTTGAATATATCTAGCAGGTGCTGGTCAAGCTCTCCCCGTGATTGATTTGAAGAGAGACGCGGATAATCTCACCTCAGCAGCTGGCCTGTTTGAAGTGGTAGCCGACGACCTCCAAACTCTCAACAAGAATCTACAATCAGTAAGTTTTCCTCATCTCAATGTTACTTTCGTGTTGGCCTCAGGCTGAGACTTAACATTGGTGTCACGCTGCGGTTACTGTTGCTTTGTGCTTGCTTTATTTTGGTTAATTGGAAAGGTGGTCTTAATGTGAAGATGGTTATGCTTCCGTGGAACACGGACCTTAGATAATCCAAAATAGACACTGCTACCTCGGTAACTGTGGCTGACTCGCAGGTGATTTAGTGCATAGACGAAGTAGTTGAGGTTAACAGATGCTGAGGTAGGTGAAGCGAAATGGAGAATCTTGGGTCATATTGGTGAGTTCTGGAGCTCCTCTTGCTTCCAACTTAAAGTAAAGTGCTGCTTAAAAGAGTGTGATTAAGAAAGTATAAAAGGGTGCCTGAGGGAGGAATATGCTTATTTTGTACCCTGAGTGGAGTATATTGGCATCTTGTTGGGTATATGAGTGAGTGCTTTCTAGGATGTATTGGGAATTTGAGTAAGTGACTTTCTTAAACAGGTAGTGCTGGGTTCGGATGGGTAATCATTGTTAAGCTTCTTATCATTGTCATGCATAGGTGAGGCTGGTTTGTAAACATAAATGCTAGTTGAAGCCGTGTCAGATGAACAAAAAAGAAGAGGTTGGTAACGAAGGCTCATGTTGGTGGTTCTCCACTTTAGATAGAGAGGAACATATGCTATGTAGACATGTTCAAACTTCAGTGATATATGTCCTGTTGTTAAAGTTAAAAGATAAGTTGCTTCCCTTGATTCAGAAAGTATGAGGTGATATAGCTATCTGTTCAGTGGAGACTAAAAGTGGGAGTTGAGGTTTTATCCTTTCCTTCTCATCTGCCATTGACTTGAGATATTCATCCTGCCTAGTGACATGTATTGAAGCTGATTCATAATTGAATTCGTATTTATTTCCTTTTCCGAATGTGTTCCTAGTCCAATCAACTATCCATTACCTTTACTTTCTAGAATAAACCGTGTTCTATATATGTTACTGGCTTGGCTGTCTCGCTCGCTGAATACAGACATGTGCTCTTCAGTTTTGCTGGGCTGGGGTCTGCAACAATCTTCTGATGGATTTGTTTTAGTTTGGTGTGGCTCATGTTGAATATGGAAGAAACATTTAGTAAATGCAATGCCCCAACTGGCCCATCTCAACTAACTTGAAGCATTATAAAAATCGCCTGATATAACTTATGATTAACCTTTCCGCTAGATATGCTTGGTCTTGAGATTACATTATGGTGGAAAGCATCTCCTGGTACCCGGTTCTTGCTAGTGGAAGCTTTTGTAGATCATGTACATCAGTATTGAGCAATCTCTACCTCCCCTCTGCCTTCCTTTTTGTGTACCGCAGAGGGGCAGGAGAGCTTGCCACATGCTTAGCATTCATGCATCTTTCTCTCTAGCAATTCCAGATAACTTCACATATTTTTGAATGAGTTTTCTGAAGAACTAATGTTTCATGTACGATGTCATACTCACTAAAAACATTTCTTTTTCTTTTCCTTTGTCCCTCATGACTGTGGATAAGAGTAGAGTGGAGTAGTTGGTCATCTTTCCTGCCTTCTTTCACTCATTCACCCAACGATAGCTGTCTGACATGTATTTACTGGTAGATTGTTGGTGCAGAAAATCCTGTTCTGATGTCTGCAGCCAAACAGATCTTTGGAGCTGGTGGAAAGAGAATGAGACCGGCTTTGGTATTTTTGGTGTCTAGAGCTACAGCTGAGCTTGCAGGGTTAGAGTAAGTATCAACTACTCTTTTTCCCTTGTTCCTCAAAATGAGAAATCATATAATGTGAAGCAGTTCATTTACATTGTTCTTCTCCAAATCCAGGGATCTTACGACAAAACATCGACGATTGGCTGAAATCATTGAAATGATTCACACTGCTAGCTTGATGCATGATGATGTTTTGGATGATAGTGACATGAGAAGAGGTAGATTCCATTTCTGTTTATATTATGTGCCCTATTATTGTCTTCTATCTTTTACTCCCATCATTTCTGTCGGCAAATACGACTAACAGGATGGATGCATCTGAAGTCTGCTAAACTGGATGCTTCTGCTGTACAGGACAAGAAACAGTTCATCAGTTATTTGGAACCAGGATCGCTGTTCTAGCTGGGGACTTCATGTTTGCACAATCCTCATGGTATCTGGCAAACCTCGAGAATATTGAGGTTATCAAGCTCATTAGCCAGGTGTGGACTGTACCCAAAGTTTTCTTGTAATTATGCTCCTAATAGAGACGAGAGAATGCTGGTGTTGGTTTTTTAGTTTTTCAGCGTACTCTTTCTGAAGGCAACTATTGTTAGTGCTGTGTCAGGTCATTAAGGATTTCGCCAGTGGTGAGATAAAGCAGGCTTCCAGCTTGTTCGACTGTGGCGTTG